>CAXKVX010003221.1:0-20982 GCA_964058865.1 Eleocharis quinqueflora
TATCTGATTATCTCAACAAACGAGTGAACAACTCCGATGTTCAGAATTATTTTGCATCATCTTGTCGTAATTTCCTAATCTACCACCGACCCGGCCAGCACTCTAGTTACATAAAAATACTATTCAAATAAAAAAAATTAATACATCCAATTGATACGGTACTTTTTTTTAGAAAATACTATTCAAATAATAAAAAATTAAATTATAGATGTCTTTCTAAATATTTGGATGGGAATATCAATATTGTAGTCAATTTAGACTTTAATTTGTTATTCATCATAAAGACACAAATTTTAATTGATTATTCATCCAATTAAGAATTAAATATTTTCAAACTGACACAAATTTAAATTTAACTAGTAATTGTACCCGTGCACAGCAACGAGGGAACATAATGTACACAAAAACATGGAGTATGGAGCAAGGTGAGGGGAGCGGGCAACGTGGTGCGTGGAGCGGGTAGCGGGGAGCGTAGAGCGAGTGCGAGGAGCCGGGAGCGGGCAATGGGGAGCGTAGAGCGGTGTGAGGAGCGGGACGTTAGACGCACGACGTTCGACGCATGACGCATGACGCACGACGCACGACATTAGACGCATGACGCACGACATTAGACGCATGACGTTATACACACGATGCATGATGGATGATATTTTTTAATCAATTAATTATTAATATAGAAAATAAATGTCGCTGAATGTAAACCAAAGATATTGTATTTGAATTTAAAATAGAAAAAACATATAATTCTCTAACAAAACAGTAACCTCATACACATCTAAAATAACAACCTAAAATTCTACTTAAGGAATTAGTTCTCCAATACGCTGACACCACAATTCGTAGAACCTCATGACATGTTGAGCCTGCACATAATAAACAAATTGTTTAAATCACAAAAATTGAAGTTGGTTATAATAATGATGATTTGAAGATAAAGATTATCTGAAATATTAATTTTACAAGTACCTAAGTCTCAAGTCATCATATTCTGGCATTTGGGGATTAAAATGGACATTTGAAATATCTGTCGCAAGCAAATGATTATCTGCCCAATGAGATTGTTATTTTTTGTTGTCATCAAAAGTGTAAATAACATAAACTATAAAATATGCACGGGTACAATATGTGACATACATGATTGATTAACAATAACTTTAACCCGAGTGACGAAGATAATAATGTTGTCCTAAAGAGCAAGTGTGATTCCAACATTGCCCTCCAAGGGTTTGCCTATCATCACCAGTGGAATGACACTTCCTCTGAACATTACAAAAATTAACGAAATAGTTTAACTTTTAATATTTGATTTGTATTATTTGAATTATAATAAGTAATTGAAGTTCAATATGGTGACTCACGTCCGATCAAGTAGATACATCTTAACGGATGGCACACGTTGTTGGCCGTTATGTTTGATGTAATCAATTGGCTCCCTATAACTCATATGACCAAGTACATCTACAATAAAAGTGAACAATTGCTTCCAATTATATACTATTTTAAAAACAGTTAAGACTAAGACCAAATTGTTTAATTACATAGTCAAGCGAAATTAATAATTACCTGTGAGATATTTTCCGCATGATATCATCATAATTTGATCAATGGGTTGTGGACATGGGTATATTGGAAAATGTGAATGTTCTTCAAGAGGAACAAAAGTGGTTCGCCTTTCATCCAAAACAATCATGTAAGCATCATTCGTGACTTTATAGGTCTCGTATCTTAAATCGTAAAATGGAGCGGGTTCGACTTTGATGTCTTCAATGCGGTACATATTTCCACTTTTGCATGACGCCTCTATACTTGATCTTATACGAATTGGTACCATCGCAAACATTTTTTGTCTCTATAATTTAAAAATCAATAGTTACAAATTGCATTTTCCATCCAAACATATAATAATAAAAAGGGAAAATTTTCAAAATGCCACTACAAAAACTTGCAATTGTCAAAATGTCACCACAAATTTCATATTTGTCAAAATGTCATTAAAATCAATAACCTATTTTTTTTTGCCATTATCCTCTTTTTAATTCAATTTTAAAATTCTAAACTTCCTTAATACCAATTATACCCTGCCACCACACTATCTTATTCTTTTTCAATTTCCTTTGGATCCATTTAAATTTCTACTAACCAACAAAAGTCTATTTGGTATTCTGGTACCAGAAGCTGGTGTGGCACCAAACTACATCCCTACTAACCAACAAAAGTCTATTTGGTATTCCATTACACGAGTATGTATAGGAATTTAGTATGAAATTACTTCTCCACTAGCGACAAATCAAATTACATCCCAACAAATACTAGGGGTAGCAAACTCATTAAAATTTTAATGTTCGAACTTTGAAGAGACCATTTCGATATTGTAGTTCTAAAAACAAAAATTGACCATAGAAAAGATTTACATCTCCTCAAAGTCATTAGTTAAAATAGTAGGTTGACCCTTCGGATTAATTTGTATCACAGAATTCCATACATCAATACAACCTTGGTAAAACCCTAATTCCTCCCCTACTTGAAAACCAGATTGTACTCTGACGTGTCTTCCTTCTTCCTTACCAGAAACCAAATCATCCTTGTATCTATCTTTGAAACTTGCATTAAGAAAAGAAAAAGAAAAAGGAAATTACTTTATATGCCAGATGATTCTAAATTACAATCACATTCATTGACCAATCCAAAAATCTTATTCTTCAACATATCAATCCACCTATCTGGTATGGCCATTACCAATTGATGCATCAAATCATTTGGTAGCATCAAATACATAGCTGCATCAACGTTGGTACCAAAGGCAATAATTCAATGTACAGATCATTTCTAACCTACACCATAACCAGTACAGCACCACCTGCAACCACTACTAAATGGACACCTGACTTAACAGCATAAGGAACTTGCAGAAATTATGGACACCTGATTTTAATTTCTCAGCATTACATGCTTTTGGTAAATTTTCTGACCAAAAAACTTATGTATTCCTTAAAAAAAATGAACGGCAACTGTAATCTCTAATATACCAGAATATTCAAAGTATCCTTGTCTGTACCACTGTAATCAGCAAGAATAATCAGCAAATAAAATAGTACTCAGAGAAATCAACAATTAAAATAGTATTTACAGCAATTAGAACTTGTCTTATGGCGAAACTGATATGGAGAAGGGGCAGAGGCGGGACGACTGGAGAGGGGCGGAGGCGAGTGGAGAGGGCGACAGCCAAGCGGAGACGATAATTTGTTTAGTCGTTCGATTTATTTCAAAAAAAAAAAAAACAAAACTCTGACAGGGGTATAATTGGTATTAAGGAAGTTTAGAATTTTAAAATTGAATTAAAAGAGGATAATGGCATTAAAAAAAATAGGTTCTTGATTTTAATGGCATTTTGACAAATATGAAATTTGTGGTGGCATTTTGACAATTACAAATTTTTGTAGTGGCAATTTGAAAATTTTCCCTAATAAAAATAGTAGTAAATATTTTCGACCAATTAATGTAACCAAATTTGAAAGCGAAAATCATTGTAAATCTTACTACACTGTCTATGAGGACCAAGAAGAGGCGTTTTTCGTCATACCCAATATCGACCTCGAACATGGAGTGGATTCGCACGATATTTATAGCCCACAACGGGAGAAAAAAATGTAGACGAAGTCCAATTTATTAAAGTGTTTTTTAAAAAATAAATATCACTGAACGTAAATCTAAGATAGTATTTTATTTATTTTTCCTTGTTTAGCAAATCAAATTTAGTAAATTTTAATAATTTAAAAGCATGGAGCATGGAGCGTTGAGCGGGGAGTGGGGTGCGGGGAGCGAGGGCTTGGAGTTGGAAGCAGTCAGCAAGGTGCGGGGAGCGGGGTGCGAGGAGCGGTCAGCGGACAGCATGATGCATGACGCATGACGCTACATGACGCATGACGCAAGACGCATGACGCATAACGCAAGACGCATGATGCATGCTGCAAGCCGCATGATGCACGCTGCAAGACGCACGACGCATGAGGCATGACGCAAGACACATGACGTAAGACGCAAGACGCATCCAACATATAATCATAACTAATATATGTTTTGTACGTACTAACCTAGCTAAAGTGGAAAGCTTATAATAATGAAAATCTTGCAGCATTGTCAAGGAGGACCAAGAAAAGGCATTTTTCATCATAACCGATATCGACCTCGAACATGAAGTGCACTCGTACGACAGTGATCGCCCACCAAAAATGAATACTGTCGAACATAGCGGATTTGTCCACCCTGTAATAGCCTAGTCTCACTGTCTCCATGTTCATTTACTGGTTCATTGTTACATCAGTATAATCAATTATCTAAAATTAAGTACGCGGGATATGTAGGTTATATATGCATATTCTTAAAATGTATCTTTCATAGCTAAAAATTACGAATATGAAATGTATCTTTCACTTGTTCCGTACATTTTCTATATTTGATATTCGTTATTTTTAGTTTCCTCGTGAGAATTGCAGACACATATCTAAGTAAATGATGTGTATATGTATAGTAAAATTGCCTATATATGTTGATTAATCAATTTCATTTTCAAGCACAATTACATGTATTTTTTGTTGTATTTCAATTATCAGAATTTAATTTACAGACAAAAAGAATCCAGTAAATTACACTGGTTCAGATCTGATAGAGATAAGCATAAGAGAAAATTCTCCTTTGTAAAAATCATGATGTGCGCACATCAGGTTCAATTTCACACTACTTGCACAATAACTGAAGTGCGCACCCACATCCTGAAAATTTTAGTATTGGCATGATGCGCTTTACAGGTTGAGGAAAATAGTGTGCACAAATCTGATAGAGATAAGAATAAGTAAAAATGCACAAAAACAAATTGAAGTCGGTACTCAGTATAAGATACCATTGATCAAGATGTTATATTACAAATAAGTCTCCCAACTATACACACAGAAAGGTGTACATGTAAATGATCTTTCTTCTGCAACTAAAAGACAAACCTAATCATCATACTCTTATGATTATAACTGAATCAAATACCAAACAGAGATATTTCTTATCCCAAGAAAGGGAGCAGAAGAGATGTGCACACGTCATGCAATAGCGAAATTAGATAGCCATTCTTCTCTCAAGATGAAGAAGGCACAACAGACTTCATCCTCCCAACCAGATTCCCTGCCGGCGGTTAGCAAGCAACACCCCCAAATTGCTCAAGCATGTATTTCTTGTAAACCACCCTCAATTTACTATTAGGTGCAACGATATGAGCATTCACCAGAACTTGTGCACATTCCCTAATGAGACATTATTATCAACAAAATTATCAGAGATTGTTCACATAAGAATTGGATAAATATGTCGGGTATTTCTCTCTTTTCCACGCTCACTTTTCTGTTCATGTCAGGTTATTTTTTAGAAGTCATGTAAAATTTACAAATAAAATTAATAAATTAAATTTAGTCATTTATACCAGAAATGTTGTATCAATATCGAAATCCTCGGACTCTTGCACTTGGTGCAAGACTTCTACCAACTGGCTCATCATTCCTTCAATGAACTCCTCACAATAACACTATCATCAGTTTCTATCAAAATCCACACAAACAATAGAAAGAAGGAATTCATTTGTATTGGCATACACCTGTACAAATGTGACATGTCTTGCAGTGGGAAGAATAAAATTATATACTTTTTAGCCATTTGACAATTCAAGCTATGGTTCATTCAACTTATCGAACTCTTTTGTTTTGGACTCAAACTTTGCTGATAGCTTGCTTTCATCTAGATGTGTACCTCAATGCAATACTATTTGTATAAGTTAGTATTTAAGTCATGAATAAATGATGCAACATAATCGAAATAGACTAATGTAACTTCCAATAATAATAGTTGAGAGGATTTCAATGAAATAACTTCGATACTGAAAATATCACCTATAAGAGATGGGAGAATCAAATATTTGACATTGTAAAGTATCAGGGTGCTTCCATGGTGAATTAAAATATGATATATCCATTGCTCTCGGCTTGATAAATCAGCTCAGATGTTTAACTTAGGGTATGTTTATATTTGGTGGCAGCACAAAACTGACAACTTAGGTTTCGACTTGAGCTTGAGTTTTGTATCCCATATAGTACTCTTATGTAACATCCAGCTATGTTCTACGCTTCTAACTGCTGAAAACATTTGTGAGCAGGTCTGACAAAAATACGAACAAACCAATATGTTAACTTATTCCATTTAACAATTAGAAGACTGCTAAATCATGCTACACATACCCTTAACCCAAGATTAAATAACCCCTCTAGATGACACAACAGACAAATCTAATAAAGAACAACAAAATATGACATTCCAAAGATATATTTCGTACTTGGAAAATAGAAATTGTACTACAAATATGTCATTCCATAGAACAACAAAATATGTCATTCCAAAGCTATTATTACAAATACAAGCAAAATTATACCTGGAAAATAGAAATTGTGAAGGATAGGTCTTCTTAATTATATCTTCTTCTTCTTCTTTTCCTTTTGGAAGGAATTGGATCCAGCACATGAAGAATTGCTGGCAGGATGGGATGCTAGGTACAACATGCCCCATTCCATCAGGCTGGAACTGGACGTACCAGTTCCAAATCAAAGACAAGATCGGCAGTTTCTTCTACTTCCCTTCAGCTGTGTTATGCAAGTAAGACTCAATAAGAAAATTATAGTGATGTATCCTTCAATATTCAATTATGTGTTATGCTAGTTAAAAAATGTTTATTTAATTGTCTATGAGTAGTCTCCAAAGAAAGATGGGAGACCAATGATAATGAAAATCACTGTATTAACAAAGAGAACAAATAAAAGAAAAGAAAAGGAGAGGAAAAAGAGAGAACAAATAAACCAGTCAGTTCATTTCTGAAATGATCCTCAACTTACATAAAAAAAAACCCAGTAAGTTCTGAGTTTTTTTGTTTGGGAGGATTTCTAGTTGTTTAGTACAGGAAAGCCAAATCTTCTCTTTTTGTTTGAAGTCAGAGTACAATGATACACTCGCTAATAGGCATGAATTCCCCTGTAACGTAAGCTTTTTTCGCTTTTAATAAGTTTCTGATCCGTGCATTTATTGATTGATAAAAAGGATAAAAAACGTGCCTCTCAAAATCTCAGTAATTGGCTTTATACATGTCAACTCACAACCGTCTCCAATCCATGTTTGCAAGAAAGAAACCTTTTTTGTCTTAGTGCTTGATTTTCTTGACTTGCGTTGATATTAGCTTAATTTTCCTAACAATTGCTATACCACAATTCAACTTTTAGTAAACAAAAGAAGAAAAATAATGCAGGAGAGAGGGGCAAATTGAGGCTAATTGAACCAGTAACAGAAATTGAGGCTAATTGACTTGCGTTGATATTTAATAGTGTAGTCTTTTCCCGCCCTAACACAAATTGAGGCTAATTGAACCAGTAACAGAAACAAACTCTCAATCAAACAATACCAAATTGGTTCTTTTCAGGTTCTGATGTTTTGATTCTTTAATTTCGATGGTTAATTGAACCAGTGACATAAACAAATTCTCAATCAAACAATACCAATTCTAAGATCCCTCAGATATATACCAAAACTCCAAATCAGAACTACTAAATCATGTGAAGAAATGAGAATTTGTTGTAACATATTCTCCAAAATAAATAAATTAGCACACATAGCTATATAATAGGAGAGTAAATGAAAACTTATGAAATTAGGTCTCAAAACAAAGAACATAGGAAAGATAATGCGACATGTGCAAACTGGCGATCGATCGAGACTGGTATGCAACATGCGCCAACTCATTCCAAAATGGTAAATTGAACCAGTAACAGAAACAAAAAGCTTACCAGTGCGTTATGAGTCTTACCAGTCCTGACCCAAACAAAATCTCAATCAAACAATACCAATTTCTTTGCTGACCTAGTGCATTGACCCCCGCTCTTCTTCTTGTAGTCCTATTGATTCAAAATTGTGGGCGAAGCCGAGAAGAGAAGAAGCTCGTGCTGTAGGCCTGAGATTACAGTAGTTGGTAGAAGATGGAGGCAACGTCGAGGAGAAAGTAATTACTCTGGAAGCTTTCGCATCTGTAGAGAAGACGGTAATTCGTGGGCGAAGCAGCGTGCTGTAGGCTGAGATTACAGTTGGTAGAAGATGGAGGCAGCGTAGAGGAGAAATAATTGAATCCCTGAAGCTTTCGCATATGCAGAGAAGACGGTTATTTTTAATAAAAGCTGCGAAGGGAGCGAAGCTGCGAAGGGAGTGATGCTGCGAAGGGAGCGATGTTTTTTAGGCTAGAGCGGTTGGGAGCGCGGGGGAAATGGGGCGACCGACTGGAGAGCGAAGAAAACGAAGTACTAATTAATCACATCCGTTGATCGTTTGGCTGGTTTAGTTTAAATTCTTAGATCACAATGGGTATATTTGGCAATATCAAAATATCAGACCAAAATAATCTTAAAAAAGGAGGTCTCCAGTTCTTAGATGCATTATAAAGTAGTATAGATATAGATAGGCATTGGAACCCTCCTCAAGAGGATTTGAACCGTTGATTTTGTTAGCTCTAGATGACCAATAAAATTAAACTAAAATGTTACAATATTTTTTATACACATGTATTATGACATATATGAAATAGCCAATCAATTAGTTTTGATATTTAAAGTCTTAAAAAATTAATTAATTAATTTTTTAAGTTAATGGACATGATGAGGCAAAAAAAAGTAGGCATTGGAACCCTCCTCTAGTAAGAAATGCATCTAAATATTTTTATTTTTTATTTAAATAATATTTCTTGAAAATATGCACCATTATATTATAAATTAAAGTTGAATGTACCGTAGAAGTATCCAAAAGAATAATGTTATTTAGTTGTCACATTTGATACTGACTATTGATATTGATGCTATTATGCATGTTTAGTTGAGTTATTATGCACGTTATTTGAGTTATTATGCATGTTATTTTTGTACTGAAAAAATTATTATGCATGTTAACAAAATAATGTGTGTAATAACTCAAATAGCATGCATAACTATTTCAGTACAAAAAAATAACATGCATACTATTTTCGTACAAAAAAATAACATGCATAATAACTCAAATAATGTGCATAGTAACTTAACTAAATGTGCATAATAATATCGGTATCGATAGTCGGTATCAATATTGATATCTACGTATCAGCTCTCTATCCAAAAAGATGAACAAAATTTTATTGAATAATTTCTATATCTTGTATAGATTCTTTCCAATTTTGTGCATTTTAAATGTCACTTGGTATTTCATTGAATACCACATTTGAATTACCATAAGTTTTTTATAGTTTTAATGATTGTTGATAAACTTTTATATAAAACTTAAATTGTAAATATTTTGAAGCAGTTAAAATTATGAATATAGTTCTTCCCTAATTCTTGAAAAAAGATCCATTATTATAAAAATGATCCGTTACATTAAATAACGTGATAGGCTGATAGCTACTGTTATAAATTGAAAGCGACCGAATAGGTCAGGTCCTACGAAACGAAATCTTCCGGCGAGAAAAAATTCCCGGCAGAGAGAAAAAAGTTATATGGTTCTAATTAATAATATTAAAAATCTTCTGAATCATATGATTGATAATTAAATATTTTTCTTTAATCCGACGGTTCAGAACGAACCTCTCCTCTCTGCGGACGCCTCTTTAGAGTTTAAGCTTTTCCAACGGTTTATGGGTCAATTTTAGAATTCGGGTTCTGGGTCAGTCTGATCTTTTTAATGCCGTTTAGCTAAAATTAGATTCCTGGTTTATGGATTGTCAAATAGTAGGCCTGGCCTCTCAACGTCTTAAGGCCCAATTTGAACTTGTTTAGTGTTTCTCAGGTTCCATATTTCTCTGAAATCAGATCCTCTGCGGAATATTTTTCTGCAGAGAGGAACTTTTTTGTCTGCACTGTTGATATAAAAAAATTTCTAAATCATATAATTAGCAGTCTAATTTGATTTTTAATCTGACGGTCCAAATTGATCTTCGCAGAGAGCAGAGGATACCGGTTCCATTTCCCTTAGCATTTTAATTTAAGGTCGGATGAATCTATATTTGGATAAGACTTTTGAGCTGGGGATCCAATCATAAATGCATATCTTTATGCTGAAACTCGATGCAAATCAAATAAGTTGGTTGCCTCTTATGGTAAATCGGACATGCTTGTCAAAATTATCTTTCTAATTTGACTTTTGAACTGCGTAGGTTTTATCAATGTTTTGCAATCGCTAATCAATAATACTTCTTTGATTATGAGATTCGTAGAAAATGAAACTTTGTTGGGGAGTTTGGAGGCTGAAGGGAGAATAAAAGGCAACGACATTTTCATTCAATGACTTATTAATTAAAAATAAATTATTCATGGAGACTATATCAAAGGTATTTATGCTTTGACAATATTCAAATTTTAAATTAAGGGAAATCTAAAAGTATGCAAGTTCTCACAGATTCTATGAGAGATCTACGGAACCATTTTGATATGTTTAATCTCCCGTCTGAACAAGTTACAGTAAAAAAAATGTAGAACTCAACTGTGACAAGAAATTCAAGAACATTTCAATTCAATCAAAGAAAAACCAAGCTAAACGATCAAAACTTGATCTATATAACTACAATAATCTAATCACCCTTACTATATTTTCGTAAACAGCAGAGTATATCCATGTCTGCCATTTGCTGATGGCTTTAAACTGTTTTTCAAGCCCTTGCTGTTTAAATCATTCACAAGAGCCCCCTATTCTAAAATGCTATTGCACCACTGGTGCCGCACTGACAACAGCAGAAATTGCTTACATATTCATAAATGTAAGCATTGACATAACAGCTCTTAGCCCATATATTCACAACACTTTGTAAACAATATCAGAAGGAGATTTCCATGGTACCTTGACCGCATCAGAAAGAGGACTCAATATCTCCAATTGTTAAGGTACTCTCTACCTCTCCAAACCTCAAGTCTAAGTTCCTATCCTCCAGTGCTAAAACCCAACCCAAAACCTAAACTACGAAGCATCTACAAAAAATGTACCTAAACCTGATAACCTGTTTTCAAAATAACTTCCCATTACTATTGACCTAGGTATTATTTCATGATTTCAGGTTCAACCTTACTGGTAAAAACAAACTATATTTTAACTTCTCGTCACTAAAAATGTACGGGGCCTCTTCTTCCATTGCGTTTGCGTGAGGGCGTTGCAATGGGAGATGCAGACAATGTCGGTGAGCTGACAGTTGTGTTGGGCTCGGAATACTGTTGGGATGCCACATGAGTGAGAGCAACAACCACATCAGCAATGATTGGACGAACGTGGGGCTGCTCTTGGAGGCACATTGATATAATCACAACCATTTGGTGGAAGGCACGACGCGGGAAGCGGCCGTGCAGAGCAGTGTCTGCCAGATGGTAGAATTTCCTTCGGTCAATAAGGTATGGACGGGCCTGCATTGTTGAAGAAGATCGAATAATTTTTATAGGGATATTTTCTAATTTCTCAAAAAGTAAAAGAAATTTGTAGACTTATAGTAGTGAAAAAATAAGAGGACAAATAAGACCAAATCTGCAGGAATTTGAGACTGTTCAAAAAATTTCCTTGCTATGAGGAGTGCTAACCCCTAAAGTAAAATGGACTGAAGTTTTTACCTTACAAGAATTAGCCTATTTATCCCAAAATAAACACCCCCATCCCTGAACCTGGTTTTCAGATGGTACAAGAGAGCTACTGAAGATAAAATTATCTGTTCATATTTAAGGAAGGCCCTTTTCTACTAACTCACACAGTAAAACTAGCATGACCACACAGGATATTTTAATAAATCAGTACAATGAGTCTTAGTTAAACAAAACAGTTTATAGAGCTTATTTTTGCATACTAATTCAAAGATGTTATATTAGGACATAACTAAACTGCAGCAAACTATCAAATAAAAAGTAGATAGAACTATAACTCAACAGGAGCGTGTGTCAAATCATGGCCTCAAACTCAACCAAGACATTTTCAAAAAAAGAATTAGATGAGTTGGCCCCAAATTTGGCCACCAAGTTCAGCCACTATCACTGACAGTTGGCCCCATAGGAAAGTGGGCCCCATCCAGCACAGGTGGCTTGGGGGCAAATCAGGGGCGTCACTATGTCTTTCCAAAAAAGAGGAAACCTACTCTACAAACAAAATAAATAAATAAATAATAGACAAATAACATAGACACATACCCATGACAATAAATTCTGCTCCTCACGAACCTTGCTTGAATCGTAAATCCTCCTCCCAGTAATCAACTCCAGCAAGAGAACGCCCAAACTGTAGATATCTGATTTGAATGTGAGTTTCCCACTAATAACATAATCAGGTGCAGCATATCCATAAGTGCCCATGACCCGAGTTGAAACGTGGGTGCGGTCTCCCACTGGCGCGAGCTTTGCAAGCCCAAAATCAGAGAGCTTCGGATTGAAGTCCTCATCGAGTAGAACATTTGCGGCCTTCATATCTCTGTAGATCACAGGTGGGTCTGCCACATCATGAAGATAGGTCAGGCCTTTGGCTACACCAACAGCTATTTTCATCCGGGTGTTCCAGTCCAGCGATGGCTTTTCTGGCGTCAAGTCTGATACAATTGTACAAAGGATTAGGTATAAGAATTGAAATTTAGCTCTTTGGATTCAGGTTCATCAGTATTTTGGACCTGAACAAGGGAATTTAGTTTGCATTAAATGAAGAAGGTTCAAAGCTTCCAACATATTTTGAGCTCGCGAGAATCTTAATCCATGATCTCTTACTACTTGGGCACAAGTATGGATGGAACTTCAAGTCTCGGTTGATAAAAGAAAAAATGAGGAGAAGTACAAAGGATTGTTATTTAGAGATCCAAGGAGACACCACTGAATTAATTGTGTTTCAAGTTTCAACGGTCAGCTGTACCAATAGTTTCTACAATGTTTGGAATTATACCATTTTTTCCCAAGGGGAAAGAACAAGGTACATGCATCTACTTTCGGAAAAATGGGTTATCTTGGTAATTGGGCAGCTGAATTCACAGTAAAATCTTTAGATTTTTTCACAATTATTGCAATGGAAAAGTTTTATGATATACAAAACTGTCAAACAGGCTAGATTACTAACTGGGGTGCATGAAAGGGATAATTGGGGTATAATAGAGAGAAATTAAGGACTCGGACATAATATCATTACAATCTTGAAAAAAAAACAATTACCACAATACGCTTTTGCATTTAAAATGACACATTGTCAAACAATATAGGGCCTATTTGATAAAGAAACTTGGGAACACATTACCATTAATATATCTAAAGGGATACAATAACCAAAGTACCTTTGCAAACCAAATGATACATTTGTCAACATGACGATTGAAAATAAAACAATACAGCTTTTACACTGACAATCAAATAATATTTAAATTGATATCAGGCCCACAGAAGCCTATTAAATTTTTGAATAAAGATAGTTAAAAAAAAAAAGTTAACATATTAAAATTTCCCCCGGTAATATTGAAGAAATAATAGAGCAGCAGCAGCGAACATGTGGTATGAGATTAATTACTCTCTCAGAGGAACTCCCAAAATGTAGTAAACAAATAACATATATAAAACATGTTACCGAATAAATGATCTTCTAAGCTTCCTTTTGGCATGTACTCATAAACCAGAAGCCTCTCATCTCCTTCAGCACAATACCCAATCAAGCTAACCAAATTTGCATGCCGCAACATTGTTAGCATTAATATCTCCACAAGGAATTCTTTACTCCCCTGCACCCCATCTCTATTCAGTTGCTTAATTGCCACCACCTACACATCAAACAGCCTCACAGGGTTAACAAAAATGAAGGATGGAACACCGTCAAAATTCCTGAGTTTTATGTGATTTAGTTATATTGGGGCTTCAGAATCATTTCAGCACTCATTCAGCTCCAGCAAACACTAAAACAGCAAAAGATAATTTTTTAATTTCTAATTGATAAACATCATGCGACCGACAAGATCTATAGTTTTTCGGTTCACACTGGCATTTGGCAGAACTGAAATGGCAATGAAGTAAAAGTAAAAAAAAATCTATTAGAACTAGCAAATTACCTGTCCATTTTCAAGCCGGCCTTTGAACACACGCCCAAAACCCCCTTCGCCAATCAAATTCATGCCACTTAAATTTTGGGTTGCAATGGCCAGATCCCGAAATGCAAAGCTCTTTGCAGAAGGATTTCTCACCAGATTAACCCCTACTGCCACTGGTTCTCTTTTCTCCTCTGTATAGAAAAAGAACACAATAGTTACTAAATTGTTGAAATAATGAAATTTCAGTGGAAATTAAACATAAGTTGATATATACAATTCAATTACTTGCCTGGAAGAACTGAAGCATTTGATCTAGCACCATTGCTGTCCTCAATCCTGTTTCTGGACTCCTTCACCCGAGGATTGAAACATGCAAAGCATCCCATTTTGATTCTTTTTTAAGCGCCGAAAATCTCACAATATGAAAGATTTTGGTACAATTACCAAACTTTCATCGATTAAACACAGCCCGAGTTACAACGAGAGAAAACACCGGCTCAAAGAAATTAACTGAAAGAAAGAACCCAACTTTATCTGTACAGAGCGTAAATCCCGCCACAAGTTCGCTCTAAAAGACAAAGTTATATAAGAAACGGCACTCCAAAGTGTACCCAACGGATATCACAACTGAATGATAAACGACCCGTGAAGGAGATCCCCACCGAAAATAAATAATTAATTGCAAGAAAGCGAAAGAGAAAGAAAGAAAGAGACGAAGTGCTCAGGCGAAACGAGTTAGGTTGAGAACCTCGCGCTTCTACGCGGAAATGGCAATCAGCTCTCCCAAGTCTAGATCTCTCTTTGCTCAAATGCTGAGCTAAAGAAAGACGTAAAATACTAAAATAAAAAGAAACAAACTTACGCGAGGTGGCTATTTTTAGTAGCGCCGATTTCCCTCCCCCCGTGTCCGTATCGCTTTTGCATCCAACTTTATTTCTGTTCCCTTTATCCGTTCGCTGTTAGGCGTTGTCCCTGGAAGTGGGAAGACAGAGACAAAGGAGAGCAAAAAGGGTAGTAGCTTTAGGAATCGGGATATTCTACGTTAATGTATCAAATATATCTGTCCTCCGTAAAATTCATAGAAAAATATCAAATATATCTGTCCTCGGTAAAATTCATACAAAAATCTTAGCTCCTACGGTAAAAGAGTTGTTCAAGTGTCGCACAAGAATTTGATGATTGAGATTTGGAGTTCTAAGGTCTGACATATATTATTTTTGAAAGGATTTCAAGTTTACAATTTTATTTTTCGATTTGTTTATAAATATATATTGTAAGTTTCGAACAATGAATAAAAAAAAAGTTGCTCAAGTGTAAAATTGCTAATTTAAAATCTAAAATAGTATAAAAATGGGGGTGTGTCGGCGTATCGGCTTTAATGACACGCCGACACTCCAATCTGGATCGTTTATTACCGTCTTAATCTGAGTCGTTTATTATTTGGTTGGATAATATGTGGCAATTTTTCTTGCGATTTCTATGTATAAGTTTGAAATTTGCTAAATTCATTTGCGACACACTCGCCACATGGATTAAACAAAGACTTATTTGGCATATTGTTATATTTATATTAATTGTCTCTTTATTGTTATATTTAATGCTTTATGAATTATGCTCATTTTTATTAATTGTGTGAATATCAAAAGTCACCTATTAAAAATATGAATATCAAGATGTATTTTCACTTATATTTTCATACTATCTACATATAAAATATTCATATTGTATGTATTTTTTATATCACATTAAGTTTAATATTGTAAAATATTTATGTAAATCATATTAGTATTTTCACATCATATACTATAAATCATTTTAGTGTATATTTTTCGTACCACGCGTATATAGTTTATATAACTCGAATGTATATACTCATATAATTCTATAATTATTTTATATCACATGTATATAATTCATATTTTTCAAAAAATAATTTATAAAATTATATATATATAATAATTTATAAAAGAGGAGGGATCCGTAGCCGCCAACAATTTCGTAGCCGCTCGCAACCGCTCCATCATACCAAGTGTAAATTGTCGATCCGGACCGTTGAAAATATTCTCCATACTAATATAGACTTGGAGATCAAATTTTTATATTTTTTTGAATTTTTTTACTATTTTATCGGAAGGATTGAAAATTGAATGTTTGTAAATCGTTAGATAAATAAATTTTCAATCCATCCGATAAAATAGTAAAAAAATTCAAAAAAAATGTAAAATTTGATTTCCAAGTCTATATTAATATGGAGAATGTTTTCAATGGTCCGGATCGGTCATTTGCATTTGCTATCATGGAGCAGTTGCGAGCGGTTGGAAGTTTGACTGCTACGGATCCCTCCTCTTTATAAAATTATATATATATAATAATTTATAAAATTATATATATAAATATTATCAGTTCTAGTTAGATTGAACGAATCTCAAATTTCAATTCTAATTGTGATTCAAAACCGACCAATTAATACAAAATATAAATTAATGTAGAAAATTTATTCCTAACTTTAGTAGGGTTGAGAGAGGCGTGGTGACATAATCTCTCTTGTATTTCTGTGAACACGGCACACAACCATCGCTGAGACGCTGAGAGAGTGAAAACTTTTTAAATATATACAAAATAATGTGAAGTCAATTCCTAATGATTCATGATGACATAAAATCTATAATTTGAATTTTAACATCGTCCAAAACTATATGGAAAATTGAAACATACCGTAGATGAGACATTGAAATATATTAAATTATTTCATGAACTTAATTGTAATGATTGATTTATGGAAAACATCCAAAAGATTTTATTTGTTTCAATAATTGTTATTAATTTACGGCTCACTTGAGTAATAGAATAAATGAATACAAATTAAAGCGATCAACATATAATTTTTTTTGTCGGAAAAACAAATTAAGTATATTTACTGCGTATAAAACTCGAGCAACTATCATGAATGTCGGACGTCGATTCAATTCACTTAAAGCGATAAACATACAATTTTTTTTGTCGGAAAAACAAATTAATTTTACTATCTTATAATTCCTCTTTTCGTATTTTCAAAATAATGATCCAATTTGATTTTGCAAATATATTCTTTTATTATTAATGACGTCTTTCACAAGCAAAGTTTGAAATAATTTCTAAAAATGTAAAATTTAATTTTCTACTTGAACTTATGTTTAGAACATTAAAATGCATAATTTGGGCTATTAATTTTGAATCGGAAGCTAAATTTAGAATTTTTAACAAAAAATTCTTTGAATATGTTTAGTTTTGATTGACTACTTTGGATAATAATATATCAAATGTGCATGCCATTATTCATTGCGTTGAGATTAATTTTTGATAATTTAATACATAACATTTTATCGATTTGTCTTCGCGTATTCACCAAAATAACTTTTGTAACAAATACTAATATTATTATGCATTTCTTTTGTAAAATACAAATTATTCGAAAAAAAATGTATGTATAAATTTCATGCGCTTTAGACCTTTAGTGCATGATTTAAAAATATTAAATGTAATTGTGTAATAATACTTCAATACTAATTACTAACACATTATTACGAAAAAACTTTTATTTGTCATATTTGTTGTTGTCATTAAAAAATTTTGGTAGATGAAAATACGAGCCGAGTGAGCCTGGTGCAGCCACATCTTCCACCTCAAACTCAAAGATTTGGTTCCATATATTTAATGCAATATTTATTAGCAAAGAAATCGAAAACAAAACCATCACCCTTTGCTCTCCATTTCCTAAACTATTGATATGATAAGGCAGGCTGTTCTTATCATGTCGCTTCAAGTCAAGTACGGAAAATTTTCATAATGGGATTTTATATGGGTCGGAAATAAATATTATAGTCTTAGATTTTTTAAGTTTTTTACAAATGGTCGATTATTTTATTATTTTCGTTCTTTTTTTACTTGTATATTTTCTCCATATTGTAGAAAATAGAAATGTGACTAACAATAGCTTTTCTAAATGAATTTCAACTGAGACTTTTATGAAAGTTTCAGAATCATTCTAAATTTCTAGGGGCGCGAGTGCGCGATTAATAATAGCGGTCATTATTTTATGCACTGAAGTAGGTTCCAAACAAAGAAAAAACTAAGAAAAATAGTAAAATATTAGATGAAATTTTGGGACGCTATTAAAAATAGTGTCTCGTTTATTTGTAAAAATAAAAAAAATCTTAAGTTATAATATTTAATCAGGCCCATAAAAAGGCTTATTATAAAAATTTTCAGTACATAAAGCAACTAATACCTAGTGTAGTGGTGAGACATAAAATCTCTATGGAAAGGTTTGGAATTCAAGCTTCGTTAGAAGCTACTTTAGAGAGGGTTTTAAATTTATTTTTAAGTTTGTTTGTGTGTTGTAAGCTTACGGACAATGAATAAAAAAAAAACTAATACCTGCTGAAATTAATTCGGAAATGGAGAGGAAATATTTGTGATTAATTGCTAATTGTTTACTTCGACAATGGTACTGGGTTTAGTCAATGCGATGAAGTAATGGCTGCAGAAACTGGTCCCACCATCTCAGGTTCGATGTGGACTGTTTTTTCCGATTTTTTTTCTTAAAAATATAATAAAGAATTGAAAATATAAAAAAATATTACATAAAAAGCTCGAAAAATAAAAATAACCTGAATTGTCATCTTCGTGCATTAACACTTTAATTGGTTATCATTGTCAAATATTTGAATCTAATGTCATGGATGTTATTTTTATATTTTTAGTCAAATTTTGTATGCTGAATATTCTTTTATATTTGATCTAACAAAATAAGATTAACATTTATGATTCTATATTTAAATCTTTGACAATGATGATTCTATTTTTAATGTTCACGTTCACATCTGTTATCTAAACGCGTACATTCAAATTTTTTATTGATTGACAATTTAGATTTCTAAACACATACGTTCAGATAACAAATATGAACGTGAACATTAAAAATATTGGTTATCATTGTCAAATATTTGAATCTAATGTCATAGATGTTATTTTTATTTTTTTAGTCAAATTTTGTATGCTAATATTCAATTAATAAAAATATTAATATTTTTAATTCATGAGTAGGATTGTATGTAGGTAAGTTTTTATAACAACTTCAACTATGTTCGTAGGGGTCGTAATTAATTTTTTATCATCAAAGTCATTGAGTTGTAGATATCTAAGTCTACTTTCAGCACGTCGAGTTTGATTTGCGATCGGAGAAACGAGCGATTCAAAATTGACACTGATGCCAACTCATGATGAAAAATTACTAATTAAGACATAAGTTGAAGATGGAGCCAAATTTGAGATGCATGTGCATCTGATCGCAAATCAAGCTCGACGCAATGGAAGTAGACTCGAATATCTACCGCTCGATGGCTTGCGATGATAAAAATGCTAATTACGGTCCCAACGAGCGTAGTCGAAGTTGTTATAAAAAATATTAAGTATCATTAGTATTTTTACAACAACTACGGCCGTGCTCGTTGAAATTGCAATTAGATTTTTTTATCATCGCAAGTCATCAAGCGATATATATTCGAGTCTACTTTCATTGTGTCGAGCTTGATTTGCGATCAGATGAACGTGCATCTCAAATTTGACTTCATCTTTAACTTATGTCTTAATTAATATTTTTTAACTTAGTCATCAAGAAACACCTTAAAACGTTCATAAGAACAAATGTAATTCAACCTTCTATTTTTCGTCCGTTGTTGATTCTTTGAATTTCTTTTTTGAAAAAATTAGTTAGGAAAAACAAAGTAAGAAATAAAAGATATAGACTTTTAGTGTATTATTTTTCTTGAGACCACACCATGACAACACCACTTGTTGGTCTGAATGGGCGAAATTGGTGGGAGGATTGAAGTGTCAGAGAGGATTTGGATTCGGCGTAGTCATGAGTAGTGGGGACACACGCACAGATGGAGACATTAACTGAATCGCAACATGTGTTTTATTTTTTGATCGAATCGCAATGATGCTGTCACGCGGTTGTCTGTATTGAATTAAGTAGAAATGTACGATCCATAGTTTGTGAATGTGATAGATGATGGGTGCTAGAGACTCACCGGGTCCCTCCCTCTTCGTTGCCGGCGAGTTGTCCATGTTATTTATAACATGTAATTAATGTGTTGATTTGAATTTTGAATTATTAAAGGATTACGTACGTACGTAATATAGCTTTTGTCATGTTGGAATTAACACGAGAAAAGAACTTATCATTAGTTGAATGTCTAATTTGAAGTAGTAATTACATTTGATTGAATTTTTTTTACTTTTATCTCTCAGGGATTGTTGTGTTTTTGAAAGAGCGAAAGTGCGAACCCAAGAAGGGGTGATCGGAAAATCAAGATTCGAAGTTGGGCCTCATCTTAGCCCATGGAAAGAATCCAAAGCTACTTCGTATGCATATGTTCTCGATCAAACAAACAATTGAGAATTAAACACTTGATCAATAAAAAATAAATATTTGAACGACTTATCTTGAAAAATTGATTTTTTATTTAACAATTCTTTCTCTCAATTTTTAAATAAGCAATTGCCATATAATTTAGCGATTATAGAAACATGCTGGAGTTGGGTGCACTTATGAGTGCACCATTTGATTGTGCACTCATGATTTGAACCGTTGGATCAATAAACTACACACTCTCTTCTAATAATTTAATAATTTATTATTTTTCTCTTTCCAAGTAATTTAAGAAGAGAGAGAGTGTAACTCATTGATTCAATGATTCAAATCATAAATGCACAATCAAATGATACACTCATGAATGTACCTACTCCTCATCCTATAGAAACAATTGGTACATCAGCATAAGCAATTACTCTTAAGGTGCACCAGACCAAACATAAAATCAAAGCCTACTCCA
>CAXKVX010003222.1:0-24311 GCA_964058865.1 Eleocharis quinqueflora
GCGCAAGCACCATAGTTTTGCTCATAAGAAATATCCAAATTTAATCGAAAATCTAGATCAAAAGTGCGGGAGGATGCGACATTTAGTGCCGCAAAGAATGCGATTTTAATAGCAAACAACACAAATAGTTACAATTTAATTAGCCACTGAACAACTTAAGGTCTCAATAACAGAAATTAGTTTTAGGTTTACAGTAAGATGTTTATTATAAATACCAATACAATGTAACTGTATGAGATCAAGAAAGATTAATAAAGAATTCTTTATACATTTCACTGTCTTCTACCTTCTATCTCTTTCTCTCTTTATGGTATAAGAGCTCATTGGCAAACGCCATGGCTACCAGTCCCAATTCAATTATCCCTACTTCACCAATGGTGAATCAACCAGTCATACCTTCTCTTGATTCCGTCATCCCCCTGAATTTGCCCATTTCTACCAAATTAAATCAAACAAACTACCTTACCTGAAAATCCCAAATTTTGCCAATTCTTCATGGGTACAACCAGATCAGATTCATTGAATCATCTCCTCCTTCCTCTACTGTTGAAACTGGTGGCACAATCATAGTAAATCCATAATTTGTGCACTGGCACCGTGAGGACCAGCTATTGTTGGGATGGATCCGATCCTCCCTGACCGAATCCATCCAAGCACAGGTCGTATCTAGCTCCACCACCGCAGAAATTTGGTCTAGCCTTCACTCATCTTTCTCTTGTACCTCCCGTGTCAAACTGATCGACCTTCGTCGACAGCTCCAAACCATCACTAAAGGTGCTTCCTCTTATACCGAATACCTAACCAAGATCCGAAAGATCATAAATGAGCTGACCTTTGCAGGTTCTCCAGTAAGCAACGACGACTTGGTGCTTGCTGTTCTCAATGGGCTTGGAGCTGACTATAACCCCTTTATCATAGCACTAACCACCATAAGCAAGAAACAATTTTTAACTTTTGCTGAAATACAAGGTATGCTCTTAAGCCATGAAGCATTGCTGGCTAGTCAGAGCTCTTCGTGGAATCAGAGTTCTTCGACTTCTCTGCCATCGAGCAACTCGCCTCAAGCTTTCTTGGTGCGTTCTTCCAGGAATCAATTTCCTCAACATCGATCGAATCACCGACCTCAACAGAGACATGTCCCGAATTCCTCTGGATCGATTCTTGGGCCGAGTCCGAAAAACCAAGGCAACTATTCCCAATCACCCACAGAACAATATCAAGCCCAAAACTCGGGAAACTCGTTTCAGAACAACTTAAGGCCAGGAATTAATTCCAAAAGAGCATCAGCCCCAAAAATTGATGCAACCTGCCAAATCTGCTCTAAGTATGGTCACATAGCCAAGCATTGTTGGTTTAGGTTTGAGCAAGGATCTAATTCATCTTTTTAAGCATTTGTTGCTCAACCTTTTGCGCCACAACATGTTTCCAATGAATGGGTGTTAGACACGGGTGCCACAATCATGTCACAAATGACACAATAACCTCTCCAACTTCTATGAATACAATGGACCCGATTTTCTCCAAATCGGAAATGGTAGGGGGCTTTCCATTCTTCAAATTGGTTCATCTACATTTTCAAATTTCAATTAATGATGCTCAACTTGTGCTAAAAAAAAGTCCTACATGTACCTTGCTTTTCAAAAAATCTTCTTAGTCTCTCAAGACTATTACTTGATAATCCTTCTCTAACTTTTGAATTTGTCTCTTCTTTTTGCATCCTCAAGGAGCACCACACCAAGAAGATTATTCTTCAAATCTCAACAACTAAAGGCCTCTATACCTTTTCTCCACATTCTTCACATGCTCCTCAAGCTCTCCTTGGTACAAGAATCTCCATAAACAAATGGCATGATAGACTTGGCCATCGCTCTCAAGACACAACTCTTGATGTAGTTAAAAAAATTTCTTTGCCTTGCAATTCTAGTACATTCAATCTATGTCATTCTTGTTGTATGGCAAAAGCTCATAGGTTATCTTTTTCTTCTTCTTTATCTTCAATTATTTCTCCTTTAGAACTAGTACATTCCGATGTATGGGGATCTTCTCCAATAAATTCATCAAATGATTTTCGTTATTACATCATTTTTGTTGATGATTTCTCTAGATTTACTTGAGTCTACTTTATGACACATAAAAGTGAGGTCACAAAAATCTTTACTTCTTTTAAAGCACAAGTTGAAAATATTCTCTTCTCTCAAATCAAAATTCTAAGAACCGATGGTGGCACTGAGTACAAACCCATCCTCAACCATTTTCCACAAATTACTCTTCAAACTTCTTGTCCATACACACCTCAACAAAACGATCTTGTCGAAAGAAAACATCATCATATCATAGAACTATCTATTGCTATGATGACTCAAGCTTTTCTACCTCTCAAATTTTGGAATGAAATAGTTTCAAATGTCGTTTACTTAATTAATAGATTACCTTCTTCATCACAATCCCAAATTTCATATACCTCACTCTTCAACAAACAACCCGATTACTCATTTTTTAAAATGATTGGTTGTCTTTGTTTTCCCTTTACTCGGCCATACAACACAAATAAATTGGAGCCCTGTTCTATCCCTTGTCTTTTTCTTGGCTATGCTCTCACTAAAAAGGCTTTAAGTGTCTCGATTTATCAACACATCAATTATACATTTCTCGACATGTACAATTTGATGAAAATACATATCCGTTCCGATCTCTCAATAAACACACTGGGTTGCAGCAATATTTTTTCTATGCAGGGCTACATCAATCCCAGCCTCTGGTTTCTGGGCTCAGACAACATAACTTAGCGTCAAACGTTGCTCTAGAACTTCCAGTAGAAATGGCAGCCCAACAAGATTCTGGGCTCTGCCAACAACAAATAATTTATGGGCCTTACCTCTCATCTCCTATCAAATCTCAATGCTCCAAGTAATTACACGGCTTTGTTGTTTATTCAGTCATCTAACTATATCATTGTCGCAAGGGTTTACTGTTCATTCGCATTGTAGCTTCTACATTGCGAATTTTCTTTTTGGTGTGATTTACCCGTTCAGCCTATTTGCGCAACTTGCCTATGCACGTGTCGCCTTTCTTCTGGTGGTGCCTCTTTTTGATGATGTCACCAAAATATGAGAAAGTGCATATCACTAGAGTTTGGCGGTGCCTAAGTTTGTGCATCGACGCTGCAAATTAAATTACACTATAAAAAAACATGTTATAACATATACAAAAAAATTGAACAGTGTCATTTTTTTTCGCAACCTTTTTTTTAGCAGCATATTTTTTGCAGCAATTTATTTTTGCGCAAAAAAAAATTTCGCGCAGATTTTTTTCGCGATTTCTTCTACCTTTGTCTGTGTGTTTCTTCGTATGGTTGACGTGTTGTACTATCCATTCGCAACAGTGCAGGACTTTTTTTGCCACTACTCGACGCGTGATAATGATTTTTTCTGTCGTCATGCATCAGCGTCGTGCGGCAGCGTCATGCATCGGCATCATGCGGCAGCGTCGCCTCGCGATGCATAGTGTCGTGCGGCAGCGTCATGCAGCAGCGTCAGCGTCGTGCGGCAGCGTCATGCATCAGCATCATGCGACAGCGTCAGGCAGCAGCGTCGCCTCGCGATGCATAGTGTCGCTGCATGACGTTCAGCACCGAATGATGCGTGACGCAGCAGCGACATGCATCAGCGTCATGAGGCAACGTCATGCATCAGCGTCGTGCGGCAGCGTCATGCGGCAGCATCAGGCGGCATCGTGACGCATGACGTACAACACATGATGTATAAAACGTGCAGTAGAGTCATTCGGTGCTGACTTCGATCGCGGTTATTTACGTGTGCCTTTAGCGAATTTGGCAGAGGTTGACTTCGTTGGATAGAGGGGGTGACTCCCTTTCTAACGAGTCCTTACGCTAATGGTGCGTCTTAACGGTTTTATCCCGGGGTGGGCACGAACATGGCTGCCCAATTAAACATCATACGCCAACCACCATGCGTCTTCTTGCGTCCTCCTACATCATGCACCATGGGCCCTCCTGCATCATGCGTCATGCATCACGCATCCTGCATCATACGTCATGCATGCATCATACGTCACAAGTTCGACTTGGTAGTACGAAAATCTGCAAAATATTCTATATCACAGCCGCATGGCGCATCACACAAAAAAACGCATGACATATGAAACATCATGTATAAAACGAGAAGACACATGATACATAACGCACGATAATTGATGCACGATCCATGATGCATGGAGCATGCGCAAGAACACATATGATGCATGACGTTTGACTCATGACGCACGCCACATGACATTTGCCGCACAACGCATGATGCATGATCTATAACCTCTAACGCATAACACATGTTGTGCATGATAATTGATGCAACATGCGTGGCGCATGCTATTTTACGTCTTCATTGCTTTATTAACAAACTAATTGCATTATTACATGAACATCTCAAACAACAGTTCCAACAAGAACAAAAAAAAATCAAATGACACCAAACCAAAAACAAACCCAAAAATAACAACTATCCAAAAATTAACAACCCAAATAAAATAAGCAAATTAATTTCCAAATTTCCATCGGCGCCGATTCGCGCGAAACGCGTCCGCATACCTAGTTTAACTCATTGTACACGAGATGCGAAAAGATAGACTACAAATTGCAGAAAAGCCCTCCTAACTTGTCAAAATACCGGGGAGTCTAACCATCCTTTCCATTACCTTCCTCTTTGGCATTGGGTTTTGCGCGGGAAAACGAACCATCTATCTTCGACAAGAAGGAACACTTCATCATAATCTCCATTCCAATCAAAACTCAGTGAAGCGAAGCGAGAGAGCGAGAAAGAGAAATCTAGGGATAGATAGAGATAGAGATATGGCGCCAGTCTCAGGGTCAAAATCAAGAGGGAAGAGAGCAAAAACCTCGTCGCCACGGATCGCTGGTGCGACTCGAAGCAATCAAGCATCAATCGGCGCCGCCGATTCTCTTCCTCCAGGGTTTCTAACCCTGGCGCCTCCGGCGGTTCTTATTAGGCGCAGCCTCCGCCTCTCTGGTGCATCCGCAAGCGCTAGCAACAACCCTAACCCTAGCCTTAGTGCTACTCCAAGTCCAGGAAGCACCGCGGTTACTGGTGGCGCCTTGGGGAAGAGAAAGGGAAGGCCGGTATGGGGAGGACCCTCGGTCCAGAAAGAAGATGAAAAAGATATGAAGAGGAATGGGAGTAACAATGGTGATGAAATAGGGGCAGGAGAGGGATGGCGCATGAATCTGCGATCTGGTTCTAGGATTAGTGTTATGCTCACAGAAACCAGTTTAAATGCTGAAGTAACTGATCACAACAGCAATAGCTCAGTTCCTAGGAGAAGGTCAGGGCGGCTTATGAAAAGTAGCCCCGCTGGTTTAGATCAAACACAGCAAGAGGAAGAAGAAAAGGAGATGAAGGATGCAGATGGTGGTGGCGATGGCAAGGAGGAGGATGTGCCGGAGGAAAGTCTTCCGAGCTTAAGGTCAGGAGACAAGGACAAGGGTAAAGGTAAACTAATCATAGATGAAGAACCTGTGAGTCCAAATCATGGAGTTGTGACCAGAAGATTCATGGATAAAGGCAAGGGCAAAATGGTTGCGGATGATTTAGAATTTATGAACCAATCAGAACCGGTTTTGGATCGCGATTCTGATTATGATTATGATTCCAGTATTATGGCGGGGCTTCAAGGGATGCCTCCTGTAGGCCCTGTCCCTGGGTCGGTGGCCCCGCAACGGAGGGAGGCCCAGAGGAATAGAGCCATTGAGCTGGCCCCGAAATTTGCCTTCTTCAAAGATGAGGAAGCTGCTGACAGTGAGGGTGATGCTGATAATGAATCCCCTGATGCCGGCGTGCATGACTGGCCGGGTCCATTCTCTACGGCCATGAAACTTATTGAGGAGCGAGAATCTATTCTGAGGGCCCGTCAGGAGGGTCGTTCTTCAAAGGGCTCAGAATCGGCCACTGTCCCGATTTCATGGACGCCTTCTAGAGACAAGAGAGATCGCCATGAGTCCTTTGAAAGGAAGCCACCTTCTCTTCAGTCTCTCTGTATCAAAGTTTTGGCTGACAATTCTCATGAGATAGAATCTCTTGCAGCTCTGCCTGATATGATAAAGAGCAAGCTCATACCAATACTCTGCCATACAAGAAAGATGACCACCCACCATCTGTCGGAGCTTGCTCGAGCCTCCCCGGTGGAGCTGCAATTGACTGACTGCTCCTGGGCTACTGAGAGAGAATTTGAGGACATTTTTACCTTCTGTGATGCTTCTCAACTGAAGGCAAGCTTTTTCTCATTCTTCGGTTCTTAGGATACTCTTGAAATGCAGTGCATAGCATCATCATTGTCAGACATTGTAAATTAGTTGAAAAGGCTTATGAGTAGTCTGTTTGATTTGTGTCTAGTGTAGGCCTGTATCTTTTTATTATGTTGTCAGGCAGGCTTCTATTAGTTGGAAATTGGAACTGGTACATTCCAGCAATATGTTGCTGAGTCTGGCCTAATGCCTAGTTTAACAAATTCTTTTTTCTTCCTTCCACTCTTATTTGATGTTTATTTGCATCAAGCCACATAAAAGGTAAATTTGATGAAGTTGAAGCTTGTTTACACCTCTCCTTTTGCATGTATAGAATTTAATTGCACATTTTACAGTAAATCGAGTAAAAAATGGGTTAAATTAGAGTAATGTGAAGTATAATGGTTGTCATAATAGCTTTAGTTGGCTCTCATAAGTATTCAATGCCTACTGGGACAGTTACCATCATAGCTTGACAGCTAGTTGAACAAATCATCCTTCCTTGACAGTATTACCTAGGATTTTGAATTGAATTATGGAGTGAATTTTGTAATTTGTTATTCAATTCGTTAGCTTGTTTTCGGAGTTAATGTAATACTTATATTTAAAATTGCCATCACATCTGGTTTTCTTCAATGGAATAGGAATTGCAACTTGACCTATGCGGCCGGTGCTTGCCTGATTACATCCTGCGTTCCAGCTTGGCAAAGGCGCCAAACAGCATGCCTTCTCTAACAAAGCTATCCCTCAAGGGTGCTTACAGTCTCTCTGATGATGGATTAGCGGCCATAGTTTCGTCAGCACCTCTGTTAAGCTCTCTGAACCTGTGCCAATGTTCTCTCCTCACCTCTGAGGGGATAGCTAGTCTTTCAGATAACCTGGGTTCATCACTCAGAGAACTTTACATTGACAACTGCCAGAATGTGATTGCCGCATCTATCCTGCCTTCACTGAAGAAAGCCAAGTGCTTGGAGGTGCTATCAATGGCTGGGATTCAATCTGTGTCTGACAAATTTATACAAGAGCTTATCCCTGTGTGTGGCTCCACTATTAAGGAGCTTAACTTTTCTGGATGCTCGTAAGGGTCTTTATTTTAATTTAAATCCACGTACCAACAATAGATTTTTGAACTGATTTGTACTTTCTGGTTTGCAATTGCTACTGGGTTGACCTCTTCTTTCTTTTCTTGGTTGGTTGATACTGTACAATTGATATTTTATGGGGGCTAATTATCTTAAAGTATTGGTAGTCTAAAATTGCACAGTAAGCATTGATTGAGGAAATGAGGCTAGTGCCCAACTTAAAGGGTTTCAGCAGCAGCCGGTACAGGGAAATGATTCTGTCCAAACAATACAGGGGTAATTTAGGGTCTTCTGATAAGCTTTTTGTATCCCATCATCTTGTCTTACTAATTCACAATTTGACATTGTTGAGGGCATTCCCATGAATGCGCTTACAACTTAATTACAGCAACTTTGTAATTTTCAATGCTAGATGTCAATTAAAAATATTAGCTAATCGTTCACTCCTTTTTACTTGAGACAGAAAATTGACTTCAGGTGCAATTAAAGTAATTGGGGAGAACTGCCAGCAACTCTCAGCTCTTGATATCCGCAACTTGACCCGACTGAAGGATGTTGCTCTAGGACATTTGGCAAATGGTTGCAGAGCCATTAATAGACTACTGCTCCGTGGCAGTTCCTTCAGGTTTTTTCCATATATATTTTAAATACCAGGCCTTGCTTGCATATATCTCTTGACAAAAGATTTTTAGCATATTAAGTTCATGCTACCCCAAAAGCATTAACCTCTTATTGGTTTCAGTTGGCCTTAACTATTATGCCTAGAGCCTCATTTAAATCCAGCACAAGGTTGAGCCTCCTGTTGTTAGAATAGACCATATTGAGTTGTTAACAATAACAAAGTGACTCTAGTTGGAAAGGTGATCTTTTTGCAACACATTGTTGTGCACCCCGATTAATTCAGCTCAAATGACAGTGATGAAGCAATTGCTGCTTTTGTGGAGGCATCAGGAACCAAACTCATTGAGCTATCATTAAATAATATTGACAAGGTAACACATCAGCACTTCCTCTTCTTTGTCTTATTACTGGTCATTGTTGTACATTTTCTACTTGTATTATCGAGTATAAATCACAACTGGATGTGGACTTGTAGTGTAAACTAATCTGCACAATTTATGAAAAAGGAGAATTGCAAAAAAAAAAAAAATGAAAAGAAGAGAAAACCTACACTGTTGGGTTATTACAAAACAAAAGGAGTATTTTTCCTTTAAGGTATGCTCGAAAGAAGCTCCAAACACTAAATTTGTTAGATATCTCAGTCACTTCTCTTGTTTGATATTATTTGTTTAAAAATGTTTCTTTTTTGCTGGAGAACTGTACATCAAATCTGTGAGCATTCAGTCAATGTTTTCGCTCGTCATTTTAAGATTTGGTCATACCTGATTGCACTCAGGTGGGTCATCAAACAGCAATTGCAATATCGAGGCGCTGCTGCATGTGCTTACAAAAGCTGGATCTTTCATTCTGCCGTAGAATGAGCAATCAAGCTCTCGGTCTCGTAGTTGATGGCTGCTCCTCTTTGATGACTCTCAAGCTCTTTGGCTGCACCCAGGCATGATCCATACTTCTTTTCATTTTTTTACTTTGTATTTTCAGAAATTAACTTGTGTTTCACTAAGTTGTGTTAAGATTTTGTATAATGTGTCTTAGTTGTTGGGATATCAATTCTCATATTGTTTGTTTTTGTACAGGTGACTGATTTATTTCTGAAAGGCCACTCAAATAATTTGGTTGACATCGTTGGATTGGATGGAAATGTCTTGGGCAAAGTTCAGGACCAAGATTTCCTTTAATTTCTTCTTAGATGTTATATGAATCCCAAATGTTTGTCCTAATGTGTATACAAAAATTAGAAAGGTTGGGCTATTTCAATTAGAGTTCCAAAAAAATTCGGGCGGGTCTATTCGCCTGTGCCCGATCCGGGCTCGTGCCCAGATCCGACCCGACCCGTGGATCCCGGATCTACGGATCTAGCACGGATCGGGTTGGCCCCAAATCCCTCAAATCCGTGCTCGTCTAGACCCGTTCCCGACCCGTCCGCTTGACCCGCCCATGCTCGACCCGTAGACCCGACTCGTGGATCCGACCGTGGAACCGTGCAAAAATTCAAAAAAAAATAAAAAAATACGAAAAAATTCAAAAAAAATCGAAAAAAATAAAATAAAATTTGAAAAAATGGACGGATCCAAACCCGTTCGGACCCTATCCGCCCGGATTTATCATGAGTCGGGTTGGAGGTTTTGAGTTCGGATCCGTGCATATCTGCCCTGCCGTATCCGTGGATCCGGACGGGTCGGATCCACGGGTACCCGACCCGCCCCTTCATTAAAACACTAATTTCAATAGCTTTGGAACGCTGGCAGAGGATATATTTAAGAGCATTTGGGAAGTTGGTTTATATGCGTCTTAGATTTAAGAAATGTTATCTGATATCGTATGATATTTCCATCCATGGTGCTGCTAGTATTTTGTTTATCATAGCTTAATCGAATTTATAGTTTGCTATCTTTGATTTTGCTTTCAAGCTTTGCTGCTTTGTTTCTTCTTTCCTCCTCAGTCATACCCCTAGTATGTAATCATGATTAGATCATATCAACATGATCGATTTAGAATCAGATGATACTTTATATGATAATAATAAATCTGTGGTAAAAGGATGGAATCGTGCTCTACTCTTTTTTTTCTAAAAGAAGGAAATGGGAATTTTTTTTGGGACCATTTCTCGATTTGCGTGTATCATCGTTGCGCAGAAACCATGCCAATGTATCGTTCCAATTTGACAGAAGAGATAGTGCGCCGCTCTATATAACACTTTCAAGTAATACTTAATTAAGTAATTTTTGTAACATCAGTTAGAAAACAGAAGACGGGCATCGCGGGAGCGTATGGGACTCACTTTCAGCACTGTTAGAGTCAAATCTAGAGGTGACGAGTCAGGTGGGTCAGGCGGATTCGGGTCGGTTTAGTTTGATTGTCGACAAAAGTTGGTTGCCGGTCGGGTCGGACTTCGGATCGGGTTGCATCAATAACTTTCGAGTTTTAGATTGCGTCGGACAAGATCGGGTTGGGTTGCACCTACAACTTTCGAGTATTATTATTTATTTTTAATTTTAAGATCAATCAGACAAGAAATTGTATTATATTTTGACTTCCTTTGATGTTAAATTAAATTATTTTGACTTCCACATTCGCCTTCTTAAAAAAATGTTATTTTTGTAAGTTGTTGTCTTTGATTAGTTTCACCGAGATAGTATAGCTGGGTTAGTCAATTCAATGCAAGAATTGAGATATAGAGTTCGAAACATCGAATTTCTCTTCAAGGTATCAGTATAATTTCATTTATTTTGGTAAGTTCGGATCCAACACATGCTCATTTACATGCTAAATCTGTTAAACAGCCAGATTAGGTTGCGTTTCCATTACTCAAGTCAATCAGACATCTGTTAAACATGTTATTTTTGTAATTTGTTTTTATTTAAATATGTGTTTTTCAAATTTCAATACCAGATCAGATTTCAATCTTAATCTACCTGAGACTTAGCTTCCACTCACACAAATTCGAAGTGAACGAATATTGAAGTTTTAATCTTTATGTAAAGCTTTTTATAAGTACAGATCACAACACTAGATTGCCAAATTGGATCCAAATCTGTTTTGCGCATTACGGTCACTCTTTATGCAAAGCTGTTTTATGTAAAGCTTGAAATATATATCTTCCTTTCATTAGTGTTCTAATAAATAATTGCCCTAATGCAGAAATGCTCATATACTACGACCCCAGATTTGGTTTGGGCTTTCTAGGCCCAACGAATTTGTATTTGTTGCAGAGTAAATAAAATGATGGTGCTCAACTCTGCTTAGAAATGTCAATGGCAGCTCATTTAAACGTTTTTCGTTTTATTTCGTGATGAATGAAACAATTACGATCAAAGAAACTTTTTTCATGTAAATAATGAAAAGTTGCGAAAAATATTATTTTGTAATTGTTTTTTTCGTAATTTCGTCTGTAACTATATATTGTTAGAATTATTTGATTCTAGAAAAAAAAAAAACTATGCTGAGATAATGTAATGAAAAAAGAGATGAATGAATTGCTCGAAAGAGAATATGAAAAAATTGATTTCTGTGTATGATTAAAATCATTCATCACCAATTTCTAATTTACTTTAATATAATAAGAGAGAGATGGTTGAAGAGTGAAAAGGAGTTCGATCGTTTTCATTCGTTTCGACCGTTCGATCATTTTTCTTAACGAAGCATTTGACGAACAAAATTTCTTAATCATCCATTAAACAAAAACAATTAACAAAACTATCATCTTTCATAATCATTTCACACTCACACGTTTGACAGGTCTAACTCTGCTTATCAAAACATATACCATCCAGATACAGTTGCATTAAAGAAAGATTTAACTTACATACCGGTTAGTGTTTAGACAATATTAATCCAATCTAGTGAAGTGAAGATCCTACAAACTAAATTCTGTGAAAAAAACCAAGTCATTTGAATGACAATAAGAACACAAAATACAGGAAAATCTTTAGTATGTATGAGTTGTAACAAGTATTCAGTGAAAAACCAAGTCGTTTGAATGACAATACGAACACAAATTAAAGGTGCTGGAATGTGTACCGCGCAGGTTGACCTTTAGATTAGAGGGCTAGCTGGTTTTACATGCAAATCACGCACACAGAAGCAATACGAAACATCCGACTCTCTACTGGCAGTTCCCATGCAACACTGAATTCATTTCCCTTTTACCTAATATAATGGAAGCTTACTTGAGATCAACTAATAGACCCAAAACACCACTAATTAAATCCCCAAATTTTGCTTTTGGTATGAGACAAATGCCCAGCACACTGGCACATAATGCTATTACAATGATAGTTGCGAGTAAATTGTTCATGCTCTTATGGCGGATCCTTCTTATGGTCTGGTTGTGATTCCACTGATCCTCCTTGTTGCCGCTGAGAATCTGAGAAATCTGGAGACCGTTGTTTAAGGTCTGGTTGAAGAGCAGCTGGGTCTGCAACTCCGACACAAAGTTGAACCATGCCAAGTAGGCAATAGGGGTGAATAAGAAGAGACCCATTATTATCTCGTATCCCCTTGCCAAGGCCTTGACAGAGTCCCGAATTGAGTGTCCTAGAATAGGTTGGCATGCTTGTGCAATCTGACAAAGGAAGATAAATACACAATTTGGAAGATAGAAACATTAAGAAAGAATGTAAAAGAACTGTAGACCTAGCACAGGTGTTGTGGATATTGCCTTTCTACATAGAGACAGAAGTTCAAACCCCCGTAAGAAGCATTTAAAAAGCAATAAATGCGGGTTAACAGGAGCCCTCGTATCAAAAAAAAGAAAGAAAAAGAAAAAGAAAAAATAGAATGTAACAATGAGCAATGAACAGAATCATCTTCGAATAGAGCATTTTTTTTCTAAATATACTTGTGTTCATTTTATTTATTTATTTTTCTGGCCATTACTTCTGTGTTCCACAAAGAGAAGAGGGAGCAAAGAGGAGGTGAGGGAAGGGAAAATTTAATATATCCACTAACTTTAACTTTTAAAGTTTAGAATAGCAAAGAGGCAAAGGAAGAACAATTCAACTCATTTTCACCTTTCCATCCATTCCCTCTATCATTCCTTCCCCTACTTTTTCATCTCAAAAATTAATATACTCATCCACTATAACTTCTTAAGAGTTTAGAATTGCAAAGCAGTGTTAGGGTCCAAAAGTAGATTGCTTAACCATAGTGCAAAAAATAAAGGCAATATACATACCTGAAGTATCCCCCAACCAGTAGATAAGCAAGCAAGAATGCACAAAAAAATATCTTGTAGGGTCATAAGGGGAATGGCAATCAAAATTATCAAAATAGAGACAATTGTCAGAGATATTAGCCCTTTAATCAGACGAAACAATAGCGGGTACCGTGCACTAAAGCTCCTCCTGCGGTCTGACACAGTCTGGACAAATAATATTTATAATAATAAAGTTAGGGGAAAAACATTGAATTTCCAAGCTAAAAAAAAGAAAAGAAAAAAACAACCACGGAACTGTACTATTGAGGGGAAAAAGACGTACTTTCATGAACATGAGCATTATTACAAAGATGACCAGCCACGAGACACAATAAACCTACAAGTCTCAACAGCATTTAACATCAATGAAAGGCAAGGTATATTTAAATGAAATTTTTTTTTCTAAAGGAGGAATTAAAAGAAATACATATGAGAATTACCAACACCCTCTGGGTCTTCTTTGTAATGTTCAAATGATGCACCAAGACATACTGATAAATGAAAAACCGAAGTGACAGTAATATTTCAACAATGGTGCCTCTTTTTCCAGAGTATTTCAGGTGCTCGTGTTCCTTCTCCCACCATGACTCCCAGCTAATATCGGGAGACACGCCGATACCACCTAGATTGCTGATCCACTTGTTCCAGTCCGTCCAATCATCAACAATCTTCTGCCACTCAAACCCTGATGGGTTGAACAAAAAAGGAGCAAATAGCCATGTGCTGACCATGAACCACATTGAAGCAGTTATGAAGAGATACGGTATTGCAGGTCTGTGCGACTGGCCAAAAATTTCATACACCACAAGAAGAATCATGAGTTCAATTCCCTTAACAAAATGGCTGCGAGAGTATAGGCGGTAGTTCTCAGCAAATTTGGCATGGAAGACCACGAACCCACGGCCCACTGGACGGTACTCCGCACCACCATGGAGTAGGGTACGACCATAGTAGTGTGTCTTTGTACCTAAAATAATTTGGAGACAGTAAGGTGAGATCCAACCAAAACAATGTGCTTGCCTGATTGCGATATTAGTATTTCTTCCTTTTCAGGTAGGATTCTGTATATACTCAACACAGCTCTCCAATTGTACATATTCATTAACAGCCCTAGGTGTGGCCATCCATTTCAGATTCATGGTCCAGAACAACCCTAACTCTATTCCTGCCCATTCAGCCTGTGACACATTAGGTTTGTTCTGGACTATTAGAACTGGTCAAGGATAGCCCAGATCATCACAGGATGATTCCTTGTTTAACTTCCTGCTTTTACAAGATGTTCTGCAGTGTGATTTTTTTTGTTATAAAGTTTGTGTTTGTAATTAAGAAGATATAGTCCTCATTTATAAAAGTAACATGTATGTATAACAGACAAGATTGGCCGATGATGGTGGTTTACAAATATGAAATAAGATAATATTGCATATAAGAAGTAACAAAATAAAACATGCATGGAAGACTGAAATAAGCTAGACAATGATACCTAGAGAGAAGGTGAAGAAGACAGACACAAGATGGAGCTGCATAAGAATGAAGTCGCTGAGAGCAGTGCGAAAGCCTCGCTCGAGGCCGATCTCCATTATCATGGGGAGTCCCGTGAGGAATCCAAGCTGCACAAAAGACTGCGAGGCAAGTGCGACCTGGAGTGGTTCATTGTGGATGAAGTGCTGGTCTGTGGCGAGAGCCTTGTCTAGACCACTCAGCACCAGATACAGCCGCCCATACAGGAACACATAGACTGTTAGGACTGCTAACTGCCAACATGAGAAATGCGTGAATGCATGAAATATCAAGTAATTGATAAACATTGTGCTTCAAACTGCTCAAAAAGCAACTCTGAGCAGTTTTCTTTTAATTTGGGAAATTAATTAAAATGTTCAAAGAATGTGACAAGGTCCCATGAAAGTTGAAATGTAAGTTTTCTAGGACGGCGATCAGACCCGCAATGTTGCATGGAGCAGAATGTCGGATTATTAAAGGGCATCACATACAAAAGATGAGCGTCGCAGAGATGCGTATGTTACGGTGGATATGTGGGCATACAAGAAGGGATCGTATTAGAAATGACGATATACGTAACAAGGTCGGGATTGCACCTATTGAAGAGAAACTTGTTCAACATCGTTTGAGATGATATGGGCATATCCAGCGGAGGCCTTCTGATGCACCGGTATGTTCTGGAGTTTTGAGTCGCGTCGGAAACACGAGAAGAGGTAGGGATCGACCGAAATTGACATGAAATGAAACTATAAAAAAGAATTTAAAGGCATGGAATGTCTCCAAAGAGTTGGCATCAGATAGGAGTGCATGGAAGTCAGCGATTCACGTGCCAGAACCGTGACAAACTAAATTTTAGAAGTAGTGGAGTAGTGTTATAATTGTACGACTTAAGTCCATGATTAACAATGTAGAATACTAGTCTAAACTTATAATTAATATAATAGTGTATTATTATTATTATTATACACTTCTATTTTTACTATTATTTTACTATTTTTTATATTATTATTTATATTGATTTTTCATTTCAGATTGGATTTCATTTCTATCCTACTTACAGCTGGGGCAAAAAACTCGTAACTCGTGAGTTGCTCGAACTCGACTCGAGGAAAACTCGGTTCTAACTCGAGTTGACAGAACTCGAGCTGGCATAACTCGAGCTGAGCCAACTCGGTTGACTCATGAGTTGAGTTCGAGTTGCCCTCAACTCTCTCAGTCCAACTCACGAGTTGTAATATATAAATAATTTGTACTTATTTGAACTGAAACCTGTTTTATATTTGAATTATTTGCATTTATTGAAACTTATTTGAACTTATTTGCATTTATTTGACAAACATTAGTAGTAAACACATAATTTTTATGCTCTTATGTTATAATTTTCGAGCTGGCTGTCGAGTCACGAGCCAACTCGAATTATGGTGAGTTGAGCTCGAGTTGGTTCAGAAAACTCGAAATTGTTGTGTAACGGGCCGAGCCAGCTCGAGTTCGAGTTGAGTCTGACTCGCTCAAACTCGGCTCATATACAGTCCTAAGCCTACTCCAATTTATTTGGAAATAAAGACTTTGTTGTTGTTGTTGTAATTAAAAGATTCAAAGAAATACAAAACAAACAGAAAAGAAAAAATGGGCCTCACATGCCATCAAAAGATACATAAAATTAAGTCCATTGGCAGAACTTTATCTGCCAATGTATTCTTCAACGAATGAGGAATGGGACAAAAACATGGATATATTTTCTATATTAATATCGGAAGAGATAGAATAAGCTGTACCATGGTGCTGAAGTAGAAGCCAACAGTAGTGAAGTAACAAGAGAGCATCCTGAAGAAATCAAAGTTGTGCCCCAGACGATAGATGTCACGGCTAAGAGTCTGCTCACCATTACTATTTGCATTTTTTGCCTCGACAAGTGAGATCTGGTTCAGACCCACAGCACGTCCTTTGCCCAGTTGCATGTATTCATGGTGTGTTACATCTCCTTCCCGCAATGCTGAATTGAAACCTATGAAAAAGAACACATGAGTATCCAAATTCATTTGAATACTCAAGTCAACAGTCCAAGCCATAATTACAATGTGGATCCATTAAGGCATCATATGCTGAGGCTTTAATTGAGGCATATGGAAAACAGAAATAATTAGGGACATGTAAAACTGAGGAAAATATGTTTGAAACAATACTCGCACTTTACTTGGGGTAAGGAAGTTAGCCGAGATAATATGATTCATTCGGAGTAGTTTGGGGTAGTTTGTAATGTATAAGGATAAGCTAGGAGAGTTAGTTGATACTGCGATAAAGAGATGTGTAAATATCTTGTGTTCAAGGGACTAAATGGACGGGCTAGATGACGAAAAAGGTGAAAAATACTGGTTTTAAACTATGATACACAGGAACAGAACAAAGCAGGAATGAAGTAGGCATCTTAATTGACCAAAGCCTCAAGAACGAAGTTGTCGATGTTAGGAGACAAGGAGATCGACTTGTCCTAGTCAAGTTGGTCATTGGCGATTTAGTTTTGAATGACGTTAGTGCATATGCACCACAAATAGGCTTGTGCGAGAACGTCAAGAAGCAATTCTGCGAAAATCTAGAAAAGATGATTAGAGATGTGCTTAGCGACGATAAGCTTTTATAGGAGAAGACTTGAACGATCATGTTGGTATTTGAAGAAGTCCACGAGAGATTTCGATATAGTGATAGAAATCAAGAAGGACAAAACAATTTGAACTTCGTTGTAGCATATGACATCATAATAGCTAACAAACATAGTTGTTGAATCGTAAAATGTATCGTGTATCGGTGGTTTTGCATCGTATCGTGTATAGAGGTGGCAGAACCCGATCCGACCCGATATTTTGATAAAGTCAAACTACCCGAACCCAACCCGACTCGGAATGATTCGTAATCCGAGACAAAGCGACACATGGGCGACCTGAGCCCGACCCGACCCAAGACACCCGTAACCCGAGATGGCACGACACATCAAGACCCAAGCCCGACCCGACGACCCGAGACGACCCGTAATCCGAGATGGAGCAACACATGAGAACCTGTACCCGACCCGACTTGACCTGATACAACCCGTAAATTGATCTAATCATATCTTGCCCACATCATAATCAAATTTTACTAACAATTTAACATCAGAGAAAGTCAAGATTTACTAACACAATTCAATAACGCAACTCGATCTTGTCCGATTGAACTTAAAACTCAAAATAATACTTGAAAGTTATAGGTGCAACCCAACCCAGTTTCGCCCGACCCGACCCAAGACCCGAAAGCTGTCGATGCAACCCGACCCGAACTCGACAGTCTCGCCCGACCTGACCCAAGACTCGAAAGTTGTCGATGCAACCCGACCCGATCTCGCCCAACCAGACCCGTCACCCGAAAAAGATCGATGCGACCCGACTCGACCCATGACCCGAAAGTGTCGACACATGACGACCAGAAACCCGACCCGACCCCAACCCGACTATTATAAACAGTCAAACTAACCCGACTCGACCCAAACCCGCCCGACCCGACTTGCCACCTCTAATCGTGTTGTTAAGATACACTAAGCTATTTTCAAAATAACAAAAGGATTATAGTAATTAGTATCTAACAAAAAAATCTAAATAACTAAAGAAACCATTGTTATTTTAAATATATTGATAAGTGTTACTTGATATTGATGTAAATTTCTTGCATATTAAGGTATTTATCTTGGAAAATGGTGACTCACCCTTGAATTTCACTACTCGCATCGAACCGTAAGATACGTGTCTCTCACCTTTGACTCGTATCGAACCGTAAGATACGCATCGTGTATCGTAAGATACTAACATCTATTGCTAACACCTTCTTTAAAAAGATACAATCCATTTTGTTACCTTAAGCTAAAGAAAGAGACCATCCATTTTGGTACCTTCAGCAGTGACCAAAACTTGAGCAAGATCAATTTTGTTCTTACTGGGAGTATTAGGAGAGAGGACAAACAACTTGCATAGATTGTAAGGTTATACCCGGGAAATGCGTTTTTCAACAACACAAGCTTGGGGCTTCGGATTTTCGTTTTCGAATACGCGCTCGACATGACAAAGGCATCAAAATATCGAGAACAAGATGGTAGAAAGTAGAAACTCAAAAGAGATTCCCAACAGGTCTTTAAGGACAGGATGATTGAAAGAACATTTAACGAAGACGATTACGATGCTAATAACACAAGGCAGAAGATGACAACTTGCATTCGAAAGATAGCTAGAGAGGTATTCAGAGTGATCACGCAAACCTAAAGACACTTGTTGGTTGAACGAAAACGTGCAAAAAGCTATCAAGGAGAAGAACTGCTACAATTATTTCCATCATGACAAGAGTGAAGCCAACGTGCAGAAGTACAAAACGGCCAGAACAAAAGAAAACTGTGAGTGAAACAAGGGATCGAGCTTATAAGGATCTATATCATAAGCTAAGTACGAAGAAAAGCGAAAAGGACATCTATAAAATTGCCAAACTCCACAAGAGAAAGACGAGAGATTTCAGTCAAGTCAAGTGTGTCAAGGACAAGAAAAAATAGACTTTTGGTGAAAGACGACGATATCAAGACAAATTGTTCAATGAAGAGAATGAAAGCACTATGATTAAGCTAGATGACTCTTTTGATGACACCAACAAGCGATTCGTTTGAAGAATTCAAGAGAATGAAAGTAGATAAGGCTTTAGAAAATATGAAAGTAGGTAAGGCTTTAGGGTCTGATAACATCCCGATCAAGGTGTGGAAATGCCTTGGAGACATAGTAGTATGACTAACTAAGCTATTCAACAACATCTTTCGATCAAACAAAAAGCTGAACGAGTGAGAAGAAGTATAATAGTACCTATCTTCAAGGATAAAGGAGATATTTGAACTTGTCTAATTAGAGAGAAATCAAACTTATCAGCCATACAATGAAGCTTTGGGAGAGTGATTGAGCAACGCTTAAGAAATATGATAAGCGTTACGAAAAACCAATTTGGTTTTTATGTCCGAACGATCAACTATGAAGGCAATTTTCTTGACAAAATAACTGATGGAGAGATATAGAGAGCAGAAGACAAATTTACACATGATATTTATCACCTTGGAGAAAGCGTATGACGAAGTACCGATTAAGGTCATGTGGTGGGCACTTGAAAAGAAGAGAGTTCCAACAAAGTACGACAGCCTTATCAAGGATATGTCTGGTGTCAGAACATGTGACGACAAGACTGATGACTTTTCTATAAAGAAGGGATTACATCAATGGTCGGTCTTGAGCCCTTACACCTCTACCTTAGCGATCGATGAGATCACGAAAATATACAATGAGATATCCCTTGATGCATGCTCTTTGCGGATGATTTGGTCCTAATTTGCGAAAGTAAGATAGGGGTGAGTAGAAAATTAGAGTTGTCGAGAAAGGTTTTAGAATTTAAAAGTTTTAGACTTAGTAGGACTAAGACCGAGTATATGAAGTGCGAGTTCAGCGGCAAATGGACAACGCGTACAAAAGATAGAGATGTGTATGTTACGGTGGATATGTGGGCATACAAAAAGGGATGGCATTAGAAATGATGATATACGTGATAAGGTCGGGATTGCACCTATTGAAGAGAAACTTTTCAACATCGTTTCAGATGATATGGACATATTCAGGGGAGACCTTCTGATGCACCGGTACGTAGTGGAGTTTTAAGCCACGTCGAAAACACAAAAAGAGATGACGGTTGACCAAAATGACATGAAATGAAGCTATATAAAGGAACTTGAATGGAACGTCTTCAAAGAGTTGGCGTCGAGTTGGCGTCAGATAGAAGTGCGTGAAAGTCGGCAATCCACGTACCAAAACCATGACAGACTAAAATTTAGTGGTAGCATAATTGTACGTCTTTAGTCCAGGATTAATGACCTTTAGTCCAGGCTTAATGACCTTTAGTCCAGGCTTAATGACGTAGGACGCTAGTCTAAACTTATGATTTGCAGAATAGTTTATTATTATTATTATTATTTATTAGTATTAAATATTAATATTATCATTACTATATTTCCATTTTTACTATTATTTTCATATTTATAATTATATTATTATTTATAAAAAAATTCATTTCAGATTGGGTTTCATTTCTAGCCCATCCAATTTATTTGGAAATAAAGGCTTTGTTGTTGTTGTAAGGAAATTTCAACATACCAGCAACTATATCCTCGCCCAGATTAATAATCTTTGAAGCTTTGCTAATACCACCCCTTGTCATGTGGAAAAGCCGATCAAAAACATCAGAATGGCCATAGTGAAACCGAACCCTGTGAATGATCAGAGAAAGATTTAGACTCTGCCTATGAAATTTGGGGGAAAAAACAAGGACATTTTTTTATCACCAAAGGTGCAAAGCAATACATATAGATTCAGGCATTCAGCTGTAAAGTAACATTGGTTTGGGTTTATATTCCCAGGCATCAAAGTGGAAGAAATGAATAAAGAACCAATGATATGATGATAGGAAAAGAAGAAAATTAGACCTAAGAGGGTCAGCAAGAACACGCTGACCAATAGTCGCAAAACTGGTCTCCTGATTTGACATAAACCACGCAAGAGAAGAAACACTGCACACGAAACAAGAATGCATTTAAATAAACTAAACATATTCGAATGAAAGAGTACAACAACAAATATTATTATTATTTGTTCCTAGTAGGATAGTATTAGAAAAAAACTATACCTTCCGGTGAAAATATGTTCTCTCACACCAAGGACTGAGGGATATCTTACACCATCATGCATCTTCAGGAATTCTTGCAGAAGATTTCTCATTTTAAATGCCTCCTCCATGTAATGCTCCTGTTTGGCTCCAAAGTTTACTCTATCAGTTCAACTCTGAAGCGACAAAGGTAACAAAAGAAATGATATGAAAAGGAAAATATTTACCTGGTTCATATCAATGGCCTGAAGACCTTCACCTCTTGTGAAGATAATAGCATGATTCTGATTTTCAGGCTTTCCTTCCCCCAATATGGCAGGGCCAGGCAGCTTGATTTTATAAATCACCTACGTATGTTTACAAACAAGACAGTTTATGCTGCTATGGAAATGAGAAAAAAGTACTATACATAACTTGAGAGAGGAGGTTTGGTTCACCTGATCGAGATTTTGAATAAAATATGCGGAGTCATCAGGTTTTGCACTTACAGTGCCTTTGACAAGGCAAGAGTAATAAACTTTATCTGTCCCTTTGGACCTATCCCTTCTTGGCTCTTCCACCTCGTCAATATAAGCAACTCGGAGCGAAGGATATCTGGCCAGACAAAACAAAAGATATGTTATTCTTAATAGTCATTAGCCTCTTTTAAGAAATATAAAAAGTTTATCGAGTTTTTCCCGTACAAATTGCACAACTACTCCACCTTAAAGATGAAAAAGAGCACCCAATAATTTTCCTATCTACCATGAACACCAAATTTTCAGTGCACAGTGCAAAATAACACCCATGAGTCGAAACTAATTTTTTTTCATATATAAAGTAACAAAATCAATCCAACTTTCTCGTTAGCTCATCCAGCAATCCATTGTGTACCTCTGGATTAAAAATAGAACTCACTGTTATTCTGTCAGAATTCAACAATAGGTGTTGCTTAGAAAATTTAGCAAAAGTTAATTGCATATCATACTAGTACAGATATCTCGAGCATGTCCAAATATGATAAATATCTGGTGTTATATGCAAGAAGGCTAAAGTTATAAAAAACAAAAAATAAAATATAAACACATAGGGACAGCAGGTGTACGTGGTCATAAGCCGCAGGATATCCTGCGCCCTCTGATCACCAGAACGCTTCTGGAAACCATATTGTTGGCATGAAACTACATATGTGAATTTCAAGTCAGCCACAGCCTGACACTGGGCCCACAGAAACCGACCCACTTGGGAGTGCTCTTCAGACGTCAGCTCAACAGCCTTGTACCCCTCCATTAGATCTTAAGAGAAGGAAAAGAAAGAACATCAATTCAAGGATCCATTGTACATGATATTTCTTTAAGAAACAAAAGAGGTCAATGTTTGTACACAAATGTCATTATTGAACAACCCTGTGATATTCAAGTTCATGAATACCAACTGTTATTCAAGAATCAAGAACCAAATAGAAAGAAGACTTGATAATTGACAACTAAAAGAAAAGAAATGAAAATGTACTCCAAGAAAATCACTTCCAAGGATTGATTAATACCCAATAATATTTTAAATGGGATTCTAGACGAAGATGTCCTTCTAAATAAGTTGGACAAACAAGCCAACAACAACAACAAAGCCTTTTGTCCCAAACAAGTTGGGGTAGGCTAGAAATGAAGCCCATATCGGGTTTCATCTCCATAAGATTGGCTGAATTTTTACATTCTCTCCAGGCCTATCATAACCCTCCTACTTTCTGGACTCTGGACAAACAAGCCATTTACAAACTTTTTTTTCAATTTTAGAAGTTATCATATAGGAATGTCTTTTTCCCCAAGAATATAGAAAAGCTTACCATCTTCTTTAGCCATGTCAAGAAAAGCCTGAAGAACCAAAGCTTTCCTATAGTACATCATACCTCTAACTGAATAATTAAAACAGAGAAAACAACTAATTATATGAGCATGCTGAAATTTAATACATAAAATACCAGTGCACAAAAACTACCAGTCCTAGTAAGAGTTTGGCCTCTATAAGAAACCCATAGGCAAAGCTCCTCTTCCAACATGGGGTCGCCACTTTCACGGAGCTCCTCTTCGCTTTTGCACCCAACACGTTCTAGGAAGTTGTCCCATTCATCTATAATCAAGCATAAAGAACTAATAAACTATCCAGAAGTTCAATAAAATGCAAATATGATACTCGAAAACAAGATATGGGCAACGACATCAGAAGATGAGGTAAAGAACAAAAATTTGTTGCAGATTTTAAATTGAGAACAAGAAAAAAAAAAATACCAGGGTAAATTTTCTGCATGTAGAAGAGGATAGAGACCCCATCTTCATTTTGTTCTTCTAGGTCTTTAAGAGAAAAGAGAACTTCCTCCCCATAATACGGGGTTAAGACACTGGACACAAAAGCAGATTTTAATCCTTCAAATTCATCACAAAGAAATATTTCAAGTAAATTGTGTACCATGTAGAAAAACCAATAAGAAAATCAGCTTGCACGACTTACGCGAAAGAAAGCATGTGTCTGACTTTAGGCGCGTAAGGCATATCCATAAAAAGTGAATTAGAGAAGAAAGATATTCTCCTCTGTGCGTCCAAGTTTGCAGGTACATCCATTGCTGGTTCCTTCTCAGTCAGTAATAGGTAGAGTCTATTGATCTGCAATTGTCCAATGCAAAAAATAAAGAACACATAAATTTGTAAGAACTGAAAATTGGAATGATGATTTTATCTGGACGTGAGCAGAAATTGTCACCTTTTCTTTCCAAGCACCTGTTGCATCAACAGGAAACTTGATTGCATTTGTAAAAAGATAATAATCAAAGCCCTGTACTGAATCCAGAAGGCTGTAGCCATCGAATAATTGTTCATCCATGATATCTCTTGTAACCACCTCAAACATATCTTGGAATAGGATAATA
>CAXKVX010003223.1:0-27367 GCA_964058865.1 Eleocharis quinqueflora
GAAAATAAAATCTCCTCTTTGGAGGTATCTGCAATAATTTTCAATGCTATAATATCCAAAATTGAAAAATTGGCTATGTTTTGTGCTTGACGCCATGGTAAAGTTACTTTTCTTCTCTTTATTTTTGAATTGGTAGGCTGAGATGCAAAAGATGCGTGTAGAAATGGCCGGGATGAAAAGAGATGCCGAGCATTACTCAAGACAAGTAACTTTTTTGAGAGAATTGTTTAATATTTAAGAACTTCCTTTTGATACACGTACTATCAGTCATTAGTATATTTTTTACTAATTATTTTCCCTTTGATATGTTTTTGTTATATAGGAGCATATTGAACTGGAGAAAAGATACCGAGAACTGACTGACTTGCTGGTACGCTGCATCTGACATGCTGGAATTCACAACGAAGCAATAATATGTTCATTAACTTATTTTAAACCTGTGTATATATTATTTCAGTACCATAAGCAAACACAACTGGAAAGCATGGCCAGTGAAAAAGCTGCTCTTGAATTCCAACTGGAGAAAGAACTGAAACGTTGCCAAGAAGCACAGGCTAGAGTTCTTTTTATTCATATTTTAAATTATGTATTTCCAAGTAAATTAAATATATAATTTCTGAAGTAGTAGTCATATTTTGGTCGGTAATATTCCATAGTAACCTTTTTGGTTCCAAAACTTCCAGTTCTTTACCACTTTCGGTCATTCTGTCAATTTTTAGTAAAATAAACGTTTCTGACATGAAACAAGTCATTTAATTAAAAGACATACTTATCTGGCTCATTTTCACACAGGATGGGCTGTACTTCTTACAGTAAAATATATTTCTGTGGCTTGATAATATAATTTTTTAATACAGGTAGAGGCAGAGAGGAGTAGAGTTATTCGTAGAACTCATTCATCATGGGAAGAAGATGCTGATATAAAATCATTTGAGTGCGTTTTGCCCCTGTTGTTCTCTTATGTAGCAGTTTTAGTTCTTTTTGTTAGTGTAGAATAACTGAATCTACAATCTTTCTATAAAATTTAATTGCATTTCAGGCCTCTTCCCCTGCACCATAGACACATGGAGGCTGCCAGCAAGCAGGTCAACCCCCCCCCCCCCCCCCCCCCCCAACCCACTCCACACAGACACACACACACTCCAATGAAAAAATGAAAGACTCACCCACCAAATTATATAACTCGTGTAAATTATCTTGCAGTTGCATAAAGCTGCAAAGATTTTAGATTCAGGAGCTGTTCGAGCAACTAGATTTCTATGGCGCTATCCAGTCGCTCGAGTTATACTACTATTCTATCTGGCAAGAACTTTATTCATAGTTGCATCAGTCCAAAATTATACTAATACCTTCCTGATCACACAGCTTTTCTTAAATCAAGTCTCAGGAGTGACAAGATTATTTTTTGGTTTCTTGAGGATACTGACTGGTATATTAAGGTTTTCAAGGCGCACACTTGGAACAGTTTTTACTTTTCTAAAATTGGTTTTATTCTTTGGCAGGTGTTTGTGCACTTATTTTTGATGTACTTGATGCATCGTCTACAGGTATGTGTAAATTTTGCAAATATATTTTCTATGATCAGGACCTTAGATGTTAAATCACTTACTTTCTCAATTTAACCAGGAGCAAGAAGTAGCTGCATCTCTTGCACATGGTAACACTAGCCTGCCATAGAAATCCCCATAAAATGAAGCACATTTTTTACCCTTTATTTCTTACTGTAAATTTATTTGTTCTTTTGCTAAACCAAAATATCAATAGTTCAGTATACGGACCACATGTTAGTTTACACTACTTGATTGACCTTTTACAAAAACAAATGTGATATTGATATTTCAATCCAATACTCTGTTCCCCGTGTTATTATTTTAATAGTCTATAAGATTTTTTTGTTGATACTGAGGTTGTTGAGAGAATTCAAAAAGTTCATTACTTTCACAATATTTGATCTATCTGAGATTCTGAGTTGACAGACTTGGTGACTTCATTAATTTTGATAAATTATCCAAGTTATCGAATTCATTAGTCAAATGTACAGCTCGGTTATGTTGTACGTCTCAATTTGTAAGATAATGTTCTCAATTTTAATTACGAATAACATTCTTTGAGAGACATCCATACATTGCTTGCCTTTTAGAGTGCAACTGTAACATAATTTCCAAATGCACGAGTATAATTGAACCACTTGGATGCGTTTAGAGGAACAGAAATTTATTCAATTACTTGCGCATATGTAACTGTGATAATAAACAATACTACAACACTATTGCGGACGCAAGATATATTCTTGCGGCCGCAATAAATGTTGACAGAGCACCAACGGTTCATGACAGTTTTCATCTCCACTTATTGTGACCACAATAACTTCTATTGCTCCCGCAATAGAACATGCAGAACGTGGTAGAGATGTGTTAACTCCAACTCATAGGTGTATTGCGGCCGCATGAGATGTTATTGCCTCTGCAATAGACCTGCGCAGAAGCACAAATGAGCAATTTCAGGAGTTTGTTTTTAGAATTTTGCTTTCCTTTAAATACCATCGGTTATTAGGCAAAGGGCAATAGGTTTTGACACGAATTTAGCCAGTTACAAAGATTTAGAATTTAGAGAATTCACAGAAGAGAGAAGAAGAAGAAGAAGAAGAAGAAGAAGTCCTTTGGCGCAAATCTCGATTGTATATCTATTTTCTCTTTTTTTCTTTAGAACTCTATCATGTTTAGCCTCTTAGTTATGTCTGGCTAAGTTGTATTAGGACTTGTTAGGATGTCTTGAAACTCTTGTTATACTTGTTTGAGTAATGAAATTTCTTATTTGATTTGCTTTCTATTTTATTTGTTGCAATCTCATGAATTGTTATCTTAGGGTTTAGTTCTAAAACTTGATCATAGAAAGCAAAGCAATTAATTGGCTAAGTATCGAGAGGTGACGCTAATTGATTGTTTATCTTATGACTTGTTTGCTATATTAATTGTTTAATTTTAAGATTTGATATTTGCAATATAGATATTGAATATTAGATCTAGACCATAGGAAGTAGGGCAATTAACAAACTAAGGATCGAGAGGTAACGTTTGTTGATTACGGGTTTACCTAATTATCATAACGAATTGTAGCAAGTATCGAGAGGTGAAATACGATAACTTAGGATAATTAGGATGGTAAGAACTTAATGGGTGTTGACTAGTTTAACCAAGTACCGAGAGGTGAAGACATAACTAGTGCAAATACGGTATCTAAATAGAGATATCACTTGGTATCAAATCTGAAAAATACCCTCATAATACCAAGAAATTGATTACCAAACAAGTATCAACAATTGTGGATAGTTCACCTTAACAAGCCCTGATTCATTTGTTAATTGTGTTAAGTTTCAAACTACTTTCAGTTTTTAGTTTTAAAACAACGAACAACTCAAACCTGAAACTTTTCTTCTCTTTTGTTTTCGCTTAAATTTGAAAGTCTAAAACCGAATTGTCCCTATGGATTCGACCCCTAAGTACTACAATAGACGGTTATATACTTGCAACATCTATCTAGCAACTAGGATTAATAAAACTCTTACATCACCCACCCTCCATTTTTCTTACTTCTACACAATCTATTCCAACTAACCAAATGAATTTTTCTTTTTTTGCCATTATCCATCCTGCCCATATAATTTTTTTCCTAATCTGATCTATTCGATTACATACCCATTTTGGTAATTTAAATATAGTTATATAATATAAGGGGATCGATGAAAGAACTGGGTTAAGCAATATTAATCGACCACCTAAAGATAAAAGTTTACCCTTCCAAATTGGTAATTTATTTTGAATCTTATCTATAAGCTTCAACCATTCCTTTTTTGAAGATTTTTTCCAATGTAATGTTTCACCTAAGTATTTTAATGGTAAAGATTATATTTTACAATCTAATAGATTAGTAACAAAATTGTATTTAACTTCATCTATATTTATTGGTATCAGTTCAGTCTTGTGAAAATTTATCTTTAATCCAGATATTCCCTCAAACTCTTTAAAACCCATTTCAGTTTTATAATCATCTGATAATTTGCAGGAGAAATATTAGTGTATCATCTGCATATTGCAGATTCATTAATTTTTATCCAGATTCTAAAGTTGGTCCCAAACTCTGAAATACACCTTGTTGTTGCCCCAAGAACAATATTTTGTTTAAACTATCTGCTACTAAAATAAATAAATATAGAGATATAGGATCTCCTTGCCTTAATCCCCTCTTACACTCAAAATAATTCCTAATATTACCATTCACTTTAATGGCACTATGCCCTTTTACTAATATATTCTTAATCCATGGTATCCATTTATCAAAAAATCCTCTATGTTTAATGTATCAAACAAAAATTTCCAATTTACATTATCAAAAGCCTTTTCATCATCCAATTTTAATAAAAAGCCTGATTCTTTATTTTTATGCATATAATCTAAGATCTCATGAACAATGACCACACTTTCCATAATGTACCTCCCCATGAGAAAAGCACTTTGGTTGACACTTATTATTATGCTCAATATAGGATACAACTTATTAGCTAATACCTTAGTAAATATCTTGAAACTACAATTTAATAAACTGATATGTCTATAATCACTTAATTTGGTAGCTGCCTTAACCTTTGGAATTAAGCATATTGTAGCTCTATTTATTTTTGTAATATCTAGTGTATTATTGTGAAAATCTTTGAACATTTCATATAAATCGTATCCCAATATGTTTGGTAGAACATAATAGGAAAACCATCAGGACTTGGAGACTTATTTGGCTCCATTTGAAAGACTGTTGTTTTAATTTCATCCATGGTAAACTCAACTAGTAAACCATCATTTTCTTCCTAAGTTACGTTTTCATTTATACCCCAAATATTCCCATCTAGACTCAAATTAGAGTATCTATATTTTCCTAATAGTTTTTTAAAATGTTGAGATGCCTGTTGAATTATATCATTTTCATGTGATATTAATTCTTCATTGATTATCATTGATGATATATAATTTTTATGCTTCTGATATGAAGCTATTTTGTGGAAGTAATGTGTATTTGCATCTCCCTCTGATAATCACTTAGATTTTGTCCTTTATTGTCAATATATTGTTTCATTCTTATATATTTGTAATAATTCAGATTTTGTATCATATAACTCATTTACTTCAAAAGTTTCCAGAGTTCTATCTTCTATTAGTGTTTCTAATTGATCTAACTTGAAAACTAACTTTTTTTTTGAACTATCAAGTCTTTTTTCAAATTTGCATTCCAGCCTTTTAATTTCTGCTTCAAATTATTTATTTTTAATTTTCAAATAATTGCTTTATCACTGATATTATAATTACGATTTCAACTATTTACAATCAAATCATGGAATCCTTCCAAATTTATCCAATACTTTTCAAATCTAAAAGTATATGTTTTAATTAGATTTGCTTTACCAAATTCCAATATAATAGGGTTATGATCTGATACTCTCCTAGGTGGTGTGTAAGTAAAAGTTGTAGGATATTTAGTATGCCAATCATTATTAGCTAAGTATCTATCTAAACATGCATGTTGTGTAATTTCTCCACCCCTAGCCCATGTATATTTCTTGTTTGTACATTTAAAATCAATCAAGCTGTAATCATCTATCCACTCATTAAATTTATCTACATTGTTTTGGTTGAAGGTCAATCCATTTCTCTCATTTCTTTCTCTTATAATGTTATAATCTCCTCCTATTATCCATGGTAACTGACAAATTGTACCTAAAATATTCAGTTCATTCCAAAAAGAATCCTTTAAATTTGATAATATTAGACCATATACTGAAGTATGTGCCCATGTTATATTATCAAATTTATTACTTAGTACTACAGTTAAAGAATGATTTCCATAGATCCAACTTTCTATTGTGAATAATTCATCATTAATACCTATTAAAATTTTCCCTGATGCACCTTTAGTAGGTAAGTATCTCCATGTGAAAGAGTTACTAATTGTATTAAGAAATCTTGTAGTATACTGTTCTTTTTTTGTTTCTTGTATACATACTATATGTATGATTTCCTTAATTATTAGTTCTTTTAAAATAGATCTTTTTCAAGTAGGCCCAGCCCTCTTATATTCCAATTTAATATTTTCATATATTTATTTAACTGTTACACCTTAGTATAAATCTTAACTAACCATTCACTAGATAATCATTATGGACTCATCATTCATGTATAAATGATCCATACAAAAATCAAACATATCAGATAAAAATTCTATCATTTTATTATATTCAGTTTCTCTTGTTTTTTTCATAAAGTTGTTATTTTATATATTTACTTTGAATTTTAAACCACATTGAGTGAATAGAGTATCAATCTCTTCATCAGTTAGTATTGTATAAGGAAATTTCTTACCAAAAGCAGCCAAAAATGCCTTCTTTTTCAAATCTTTTCTTCTCAAAGCAGCTCTAGTGATGAATTTCTGTTTTGGCTTGCTCAACACCATAGCCTTCTGGACATATTCCTTGTCAGCTGATACTTCTGTCTTAGCCATTGCCCCTTCCTTATTTCTTTCACTGGTACATTTTCTGTCTCCTCCAGGGTGCCTGCCTTTTTCTTCCCTACTGGATTCTTGCTTGATTCCCCTTGTTGTGCCTTTTCCATTTCTAATTTCCACACCATTTTTTGAATTTTTTCAACTCTGCCCTTAAGGCCTTATTCTCTACTTCCCTTAGATTATCTTTATCATTTATTACAACTATCTCTTTCTCTTTGGCTGGGCTATTGACAGTTACAAAATCATCATGGATATCATTATCTATGGAAAAACCTTATGTTTGCACATTAAGGGTTGAAGATAACACAATTACTAATTTTCTTGGAATGAGAGGTTTTGTAGTTTGATCTTGCAAATCAATATGAAAAGTTGAGCTAGAACCATGAACTGTAATGGGGTTATTACTTGTTCCTATATGTACTGTTTTTGGAATTTCCCCTCCTGATCTTTATGTTTGTTTATTGAAAAAGGACACTGCCTTCTTAGCAGAAGAAAGCCCACTGCTTTGAGTAACTAGCTGTCTCACTGGCATGCTCTGAGTTTTAAGCTGATGCTCCTTGCTTTTAACCTGATCTACTATTACTGGTACAGATACTGGGACTGGCTTTACAGAGTTTGTCTCACTCGAAACCTTTCCCCCATAAAGTGGTATCTGTGATTTGGCTGAGACCATAGCTCTGAGCTTTGCTATGGCCTTTGACAAATCACAAGGTTGTCAGGCCAAGATTGGTACAAAATTACCTCCTCCTTTTTCCAGAGACAACTACACATACTCTACCTGGTAATTAGGTCTAGATACAGTGAAATTGAGAGACTCAGGTACTGAACCAGGTAAATCTACTAAAACTTGTGCCCATCGTAAATCTGTACCCCTTGAGGTATTGATATCCCAATCAACCAAATCCCCAAAAATACTCACAATTTTCTGTAATGAAAGAGCGCATGTCATATGTGAGCCCTTAGATTCGAATCCAATGTTTAGTCACTATTTTCTTTGGGTAAAGCTCTGAGAAATCCTTACTTACCTCTAGTCGAAAAGGTCCTAGCTCACAATATCCCATCCTCTCAACCTTCTTGATCCATTCTCTCGATCCTTCTATGATGTAACGATTCTCATTGATGCATTTTACTTCTCATGGACCTCCAATGGCTTTTGACTTCGCCATTTGTAGACCGGCATATAACTCAAGAACTCCTACTCCTAATGGAGTTTGAACTACGATACTGGCTTGTAACTCACGGTGAAATTGCTCAAATGCTGAGCCTTCAAGCTTAATTTGGTGAAGCTCCATATTTGTCAATGGTGTGGAAGGGATTTGGGAAAAACATAAATTAGAGTTTGGAGAAGAGCACTACGGAACTGTCGAATTTGGATTCTTTCTCTGTTCTTGTTTCAAGCAAATCAATGCTTTGTGTCCAAATTTGGCACAATTGTAGCATACACATGCATTTCTACAGTCTTTTAGGAAATGCCCTTTATCCCCACATCTGAAGCATCAGTTTTCTTGCATAATCTTGAATCGACAGCTGTGATATTGTGAAGTAGCACCATGTTTGCCATAACTCCCTTGTCTAAATTGCACCGCACTCCTATCAAACACAATTTCCTTACCTGATCCATCGTTTCTGCCATGACTGGTCCCATCATATCTGTCATTTTGATTCTGTTTTTTGGCCAAATAATTCCTCCATTCCTTCTCCGTCTAAATTCCTCTGTTGGGTCACTGACAGCTTTGGCAAGGACATCAACAATGAGGCATCGGTTCTCTTGACTGGAGGTCTTGCACCGAGATTGTGCATCATGACTTCCCTTGTACCCATGACCCTACAGCTGGTCCCAATGCAAAGATTACAGAAATATTCGCTCAATTAATCAAAGTAGCTTGATTAATTATAAATCTTGAGAATTCTTGATAATCTGACAAACTAAGTTGAGCTTAGAGAGCTAAGAGAAAGCTTAGAGAGCTTGCTACCTCATAGAGTTTTAGTTAGGTTTAATATTAGTTCAAGGTTATTTCCCTCAGAGAAGTCTTGATTTAGCGCGGTGTACAATAGTTACCCTTATCCTAAAAAAAACACTATTTACCTACAGGAAATTGCAAAATTGCTGTCAGCACGTAACACCGTTCAATGAAACGATATCCTTTGATGCACTTTTTTTTGCACCAAAGGGGGTGCGCCTCAATCTGAACCGTCAGATTAAGATCAAACGCTCCTGATTTAACAATACAAAATTCTCCTGCATCATATCATCGGCGGCGAGCGTCCGATCTTAATCCGACGGTTCAGATCGAGGCGCACCCCTCTGGTGCAAAAAAGTGCACCAGAGAACGAAAGCACTATGGTTGAGCTAGATGACTATTTTAATGACACCAGCAGGAGATTGGTCCAAAGAATTCAAGAGACGGAGGTGAATGAGGCCTTAAAAAGAATGAAAGTACGCAAGGCTTTAAGGCCTGATAACATCCCGATCGAGGTATGGAGATGCCTTAGAGACATATGGGTAGTATGACTAACTAAGCTGTTTCAACAACATCTTCCGATCAAACAAAATGTCGGACGAGTGGAGAAGAAGTATATTAGTACCTATCTTCAAGAATAAAATAGATATTCAAAGTTGTACTAATTACAGAGGAATCAAGCTTACGAGCCATACAATGAAGCTTTCAGAGAGAGTGATTGAGCATCGTTTAAGAAAGATGACAAGCGTTACAAAAAACCAATTTGGTTTTATGCCCGGACGATCGACGATTGAGGCGATTTCCTTGACAAGACAACTGATGGAGAGATATAGAGAGCATGAGAAGGATTTACATATGATATTTATCGACTTGGAGAAAACATACAACAAAGTACCGATGAATGTTATGTGGTGGCACTTGAAAAAAAGAAAGTCTCAACAAAGTATGTTAACCTTATCAATGATATGTATGATAATGTTGTGACTAGTGTCAAAACATGTGACATCGAGACTAATGACTTTTCCATTAAGATAAAATTACATCAAGGATCAGCCTTGAGCCCTTACATTTTTGCCTTAGTGATTGATGAGATCACGAAAGATATACAATGCGATATTCCTTGGTGCATGTTCTTTGCAGATAATGTTGTCCTAATTGACAAAAGTAAGGTAGGGATGGATAGAAAATTATAATTGTGGAGGAAGACTTTATAATCAAAATGTTTTAGACTTAATAGGACTAATACCAAGCATATGAAGTGCGAGTTCAATGACATTCGATCAGAAGATGAAGATGTCAGTTTAGATGGACAAGTAGTGCCTAGAAGAAACACCTTTCTGTATTTGGGATCGATGCTACAAAATGATGGTGAGATTGATGAAGATGTTAGTCATAAAATAAAAGCAGATTGGATAAAATGACGACAAGCATCTGACATCCTATACGACAAGAAGATCCCACAAAAGTTGAAAGGTAAGCTTTATAGGACGACGATCATACCTGCAATGTTGTATGAAGCAGAATATTGGGCAACTAAAAGACAATACATACAAAAGATGAGTGTGATAGATATGTGTATGTTATGATGGATATGTGGGCATACAAGAAGGGATCGCATTAGAAATGACGATATATGTGACAAGGTCGGGGTTGCACCGATTGAAGAGAAACATGTTCAACATTGTTTGAGATGGTATGAGCATATCCAACGGAGGCCTTATGATGCACCAGTACGTAGTGGAGCTTTAGACCGCGTCGAAAATACGAGAAGAGGTAGGGGTTGATCAAAATTAACATGTGATGAGGCTGTAAAAAGAGACTTAAAGGCATGTAATGTCTCCAAAGAGTTGGCATTAGATATGAGTGTATGAAAGTTAGCGATTCACGTACCAGAATCGTGATAAACTAAATTTTAAAAGTAATGTTATAATTGTACGACTTTAGTTCAGAATTAACGACGTAGAATACTTGTCTAAATTTAGAATTGACAAAATAGTATATTAGTAGTATTATTATTATCATCATTTTTATACTTTTATTTTTATTATTATTTTGTCATTTATTATAGTGATTTTTATTATTTCAGATTAGAGATTAGGTTTCATTTCTCTCTCTAATTTATTTGAGAATAAAAGTGTCGTAGAGAACCAGCACGAGATTCAGCATCGCGTACTGCGGCCAGTCCCAACTGTGAAGTCTCCAACTCCTAAAACCCTACTGACAGGCGACGGCTGTACGCCACCAAACGAAACAAAAGAGACGGCTACTTCCCCGATTCTTCGACGGAAGGCGGGAAAAAATGAAGAACCTGAAGATAACAACAGAACTCTCGCTTCAACTCGACCTGCTATCACACGACGAAAGACTTGTGCTCTCCTCCTACGACATCGAGCGGAACCGTGTCTTCTTCGCCTCTTCCTCTAACCTAATTTATACTATTCCTCTGCCTTCTTATCAAGTAAGTAGCTTTCTCTTCCCTCACTTCAATGCTTGTTTTAAGTTATTTCTTTTTATTTGCTTGCGTGCCATATCCATCTCTCGCTAGTTCCAGTTTCATATCGCTATATTCAGATAACGAGAAACTGACATCTTCTTATGAACGAACTGGTTGTTCACCGTTTCTTTTATCTTTCTAACTGTAAATTACAAATGGGCATCTGTCTTGTGTTAAAAGTTGTCCTCTTGAGGTAATTACTGAAAATATTCTTTTGTAGCGATGCTGATCTTCTCAATTTCCCAGAGAATCTGAGAAAGTATGCACTTTTCCATTAACATGAAGTCATATGTACTTGAAATAATTTTGGATAATGATGCTCCACCATGTGCTGTATTAATTAACTACTATTTTCTATCTTAGCAACTACTAGGTTACTACTAAGAACTTGACTAGTAGTAACAGAAAAGTAGTATTGTACTTCTATATTTCCTTAAAGAGTCATTCTGGTGTACACTTTCAATGTGAAGCTCAACTATGTTGTTAATTATCACTGACAAATGTTCGGAGAGAAACCACTAAGAATCAGCCATCAATCGATAAATACTGGTGCTGGGCACAGTATGTTAGTTGAGTATGGTAATTTCTTACTTCAGATGCGCAATTGAAACTTTTTGCTTCGTATAAATAGAATGATCTTCCTCATTATTTGTGCCATCAGGGGACCGAATGGCACCAGAGTATAACAACTTCAGAAGCCGAGCTGGTAGACCTGGAACCAGGCGACTGCATTGTTGCGATGGATTACCTCATAGAGAAGGAAGCTTTAATAATTGGGTCAGCTTATGGCTGTTTGTTACTTTATAGCATTGATGAAAAAAGCATGGAAACAGTTGGAAAGGTAGAGGGGGGTGTGAAGTGCATTGCCTCAAGTCCAGATGGAGCTCTTCTCTCTGTTACAACTGGATCAGGACAGCTACTTGTAATGACACATGATTGGGAGGTGTTGTATGAGAATTCTCTCAATCAACCGGCTTCTGAGGTATATGCTCCTTGTATATTTTTAAATGGTTTGGCTGTTTTGGCTTTGCATTTGCAGGATAATTGACTAAGCATGATTATAAATAAAATTAAATTTTGGTTCCTGTTTTCTTTTCCTGTAATGTCTTTGGTTGAATGTAGTATTGGGTATTTGATGGTCAGTATGAACTCAGAAGTAACCACAGTTGGAATTGTCATAGAATTTTGTTATACAATTTTTTTAATAAACAACGGTTTTGCATTAATTGGGAGAGACAGTTCCATGCTAGCGTGCATTGTCCTTTTCCCCCTCAAATTTGAAGGGACACTAAAACTGGCAATTTTAGGTTAATCATGGCTGAATTGGGGCCTTATTCTGCTTAGTCCCACTTTAATAAATAAATAAGTTATTGCAACTTGATGATTCTCGTCAAAATAAAGTTCTGACTTAACATCTTGTTTGTAGAATGATGTGCTAAGTGATGTCGATTCTACCGAAAGTCAAAATTACGCATATCCGATAACATGGAGAGGTGATGGGAAGTACTTCGCCACGCTTGGATTGCCCTGCAACTCATCTTGCATGCAAAAACTGATGGTATGGGAGCGTGACTCTGGGACTTTACATTCTTCCTCACAGTCAAAGGCATTCATGCAAGGCTCCATAGATTGGATGCCAAGTGGTGCGAAGATAGCTTCTGCATGTGACAGCAAAGCTGAAGGAAAACCTCCTCTAGTTGTATTCTTTGAGAGAAATGGTCTAGAAAGGAACTCATTTACTTTGGATGGGCCGGTTAAAGCTAAAGTAGGAACGGTTAAGTGGAACTGTAGTTCTGAGCTATTAGCTGCTTGCGTGGCTTGTTCCGATTATGATGCAATTAATATCTGGTATTTTAGCAACAACCATTGGTACCTGAAACAGGAGATACGCTTCCCAAAGGAGGATGGGGTTATGTTTCAGTGGGACCCGACAAAGCCGCTTAGTCTAATTTGCTGGACTGTTGGCGGTAGAGTAGTAGCTTATAAATTTGCTTGGTTTAGTGCAGTAACTGAAAACTCGACAGCATTAGTTGTTGATGGATCTGCAGTTCTGGTAACTCCACTTACCATTTCTCTCATGCCACCTCCAATGTCTCTTTTCAATTTTAAATTCCATGCTTCTGTCAGAGATCTCTCTTTTTTTTCTAACAACTTGAAAAACCTCTTGGCGTCTTACCTCTGTGATGGAAGTTTGTGTGTGATTGAGCTGCCTGAGACTGACAACTGGGACCGGTTGGAAGGAAATGAAATAATAGTTGAAAGCTGTTCACTTGATTCAAAACCAGGCAATATTTTGTACCTTTCTTGGTTGGATACACATACACTTCTCGGTGTATCTAATTTTGTCCTTCAAGAGATTGAGGTTGCATGCTCTGAGAATTTGCTTCCTAACGGGATCTGCTCATCAGGATGGCATGCAAAATTGACTAAGAAAACATCTAAAGAAGTTCCTGTTGTGTCTGTGGTACTTAACCCATCAAAGGTATGCTCGGCATTTCTTCAGATAAAGGGAGGTACAATATTAGAATACCCTTCTAATAACTTAAACGTAGGGATGGATTCTTTTGCGTTTCCATCCATGTGCCCTTGGATGAGATCAGCACTTTGTCACGAAAATGGAAGTTTCAGGGTTATGCTTCTAGGGCTAGATGAGACTGGGCGGTTGTACTATGGGAAGAAAACTATCTGCGCAAGCTGTACCAGTTTCTCGTTCTACTGTGGGAGTTACTCCGATCAAGCAGCCACACACATCCTCTTCACAACAAAGCAGGATATTTTGTTTGTAGTAGACATAAGGGATATTTTGAATGTCAACCTAGAACTTAAACTAGAAAGCTACAACTCTAACAATTACAAAGGAAAGGAGGGCAGAGACCATGCGACTGTGTGGGAGAGAGGTGCAAAGCTGATTGGTGTTCTTCATGGGGATGAGGCGGGTGCTATTTTGCAAACCAACCGTGGCAACCTTGAGTGCATTTATCCAAGAAAACTTGTTCTATCTTCGATTGTTAGTGCCTTATCCCAGAAGCGCTTTAGAGATGCTCTCACCATGGTTAGAAGGCATCGCATAGATTTCAATATCATAGTTGACTATTGTGGGCTAAAATCTTTTGTTAAATCAGCATCAGACTTTGTGACCCAGGTAAACAATCTTGGCCATATAACTGATTTTGTATGCTCGATCAAAAATGAAAATGTCATAGATAAACTTTACAAGGCATACATCTCCTTTTCTAGTGGAGATGAGAGCTCAGAAAACAAGGTTACATCTGTTCTAACTGCTGTAAGAAAAGCCCTAGAGGAGAGATTGCCCGAAAGCCCATCAAGAGAATTGTGTATTTTGACCACTCTAGCGCGAAGCAAGCCGCCTCTATTGGAAGAAGCGCTTAAAAGAATTAAAGCCGTGCGTGAATTAGAACTTGCGAAGGTTGATGATGCAAAAAGACGGGCTTATCCTTCTGCCGAGGAGTCATTGAAGCATCTCTTGTGGCTGACTGAACCAGAATCAGTATTCAATACTGCTTTAGGATTGTATGATCTAAACCTTGCAGCTATTGTAGCTCTAAATTCTCAGAAAGATCCCAAAGAGTTTATACCGTATCTTAAAGGACTCGAACAGCTGTCTCCTGCTGTTATGAATTACACAATTGACCTAAAGCTTGGTAGAAATGAAAGTGCTCTGAAAAATATTTTCTCGGCTGGTGATACTTACTGGGATAATTTCATGGAATTGTTAAATGCCAACCCGTCACTTTTTCCACTGGGCCATCAATTGGTTACGAACTCTGATAAAAAACAGGAGGTTCTTGAAGCATGGGGTGATTATCTGTACGAAGAGAAATCATTTGAAGATGCGGCCAACACTTATATATGCTGTAAATTGTATAATAAATCAATGAAGGCTTATAGGGAATGTGGTGATTGGAGAGGGGTTTTCACTGTTGCCGGGTTAATGCAACTGCAGAAATCACAAGTGGTTTCACTTGCTAGTGAACTTTGTGAGGAGTTCCAAGCAATGGGAAAGCCTGGAGAGGGAGCTAGGGTTTCATTAGAATATTGCAATGACGTGGAGAAAGGGGTTGGCTATTTTATAATGGCAAGAGAATGGGAAGAGGCGCTTAGGGTCGCATTTTTGTATGAGAGAGAGGAGTTGGTGGTAGAAGTGAGAGAAGCAGCACTGGAATGTGTGTCCAGTTTGGTTTCAGAGTATGAGGACGGTTCGGTTAAGTTGGGGAAGTATGTGGCAAGGTACTTGGCAGTTCGACAGAGAAGACTAGTTCTTGCTGCCAAGATTCAAGCAGAGGAGGATGGGGTGGTCAATGCTGGAGATGATGACACATCATCTGAGATTAGCACTAGTTTTAGCGAAATGAGTGCATACACTACAAGGTAGTTTTTGTTCTATCCATCTATATCTCAGAGATACAGATATTGCATACCCTTTTGTAAAAAATCCATGATATGATAACTCTTTTCTATATGTTATATATTACTTCTATTCATATTAAAAAAGTTATATTTTGAAAATCTAACAAAACTTGTTTTTCTCCTCTTAATAGATAATAAAGTACAAGCTAAAAAGTATGTACTCATGTCTAAAATTTGATTGGTGTGTGTGTGCGTGTGTGATTGAAAGTTTGAAACTAAAGGTAATCACAACTTTTAAGGTCTTTGTGCATGGATACTTGCAAACACATTTGTCACGGACCGCATTCATCAGGCAAATGACCTAAAATACTGTGATACGCCCATATGTGTTGTATGAGTATCACACAAGTATCAGTGTTGAATATGTATCTGTATGGATTTGGTTGCCTGAATATCTGTGGCAACATAGGTTCCGTTAGAAGTAATTTAGTGATCTAGATTTTCTTTGGACAAATTCTAATAAACACTGAACAAATAATGTTATTTTTTTGTCAACAATAACAGGTCATTGAGGGATTCAGGGTCTTCGGTCATGTCCAGTACTGCCAGCAATGCACGTGGGGCCCGTCGTCAGAGGAAGGGTGGAAAGATACGTGCTGGAAGGTTAATTCTAATATTGTCTGTTTTTTTCTTGTGCTAAGCCCTTTTTGTCCCGTCTCTTGATTTCTAAAAAAAGAATAGTTTACAGTCCTGGAGAGGAATTGGCTCTAGTGGAGCATCTCAGAGGAATGGCTTTGACCGCCGGAGCTCAGCGTGAAATTAAGTCTTTGATTGTGGTTCTTTTATTCTTGGGAAAAGATGAAATTGCCCGTCAGTTGCAAAATTGTGTAGGTAACTTTGAGGTGACTCAAAAGGCTGCTGTGAAATTGGCTGATGACACAATTGGCAATGATATTATTGATGAAACAACACATACCTTGGAGAACTATGTGAAAATCATGAGAGCTTTGCCGCGGCATGATATCTCTTGGCGCAGTAAGGTGTTATTACCACCTCAATAGGTACTTTTCGTCCTTCTTTATTTACATATTTTTTGCTAATATTGTTGTGTTTGAGTTGTACTCGTGTGTTTGTTTTGTGTACATCATCAGGGGATTACTAGTAAGTTGGTTAGAGGCAGGGGCGGATCCAGATGCTCAACCAAGCCCAGGCAACACTGATGTTGAGGTCAAGCCTAGGCACAAATCCATTGAAACTAAATTTATGAAGTCCAATTTTCATTAGAAATACAGGCACAAACCCATTACATTTTGCATTTTCTAAAATCAAGACCAAACACTTGCCTAGGCTTGTCCCAACATGAATCCGCCACTGGTTAGAGGGCTGTAGATCTGATGCAGAAATTCTGTAGTCTCTCTTTCTTTGTGATTAGTGCTTGAATCATGATTGGGTATCCTACAATGTTATGAGACCCCTTGATGTTAGATTGGCTTTTAAAACCAATGTTCCTTATCAACTATTGCTCTTTTTCTTAAGGTGAAGGAAGGAAGGAAAGTGCATGTATTTATTCGAGGGTGATCTCTGTTTAAAAACCCAGTAACAAGTGTTCCTCTGATCATGCAGAAAATTGTCATATTCTCAGAGCCTGTTGGGTCCAATTTGAATTTTTTAGCGTGAAAATTGTTCCGTGAGCTTGTAGACAATTTTAGTAGAACCTTTTTTGGTACATCTTTTGTTTGGATACAACATTACAATTGTAACCTAGTAAATGTTGATGAGTTGTTTGTTATAATTTGGTAGCGTATCTATTCTGTGCATTTGTCGCATATTTTGCAGTCATGATCACGAAAGAGGCTGTGGAAGATTTTAGGTTCTATTTCAATAGGCTATTGATAGACATCATAAACCAACATACACTACTGGAAAGTATTTCCAGGTTCGCACGAATCATAACAATTAATCAACCAACCTAGTTTATGATGCTAACCCTAGTCCCTAATACAAAGAAAGAAAGATTGACCTCTGTGGGTTGTCCTTAATCACATTTTTTTTTTTTTTTGGAGGGGGGTGGTGGGGGGGTTGAAGAAGGGAAACTAGGAGTCCATATGGTTAATGCTGGAACTAGTTTTTGGTTACTCATAAATAATATTCCTCTTCTCCTTCCCACAATCCAATTGCTTTCATGGCACTAATTGAACCCAAAACCACCAAAACTGCGAAAACAGGTGGGATGAAGACGTCTGCCTTAGAATGGCTGAAACTTACCCCTGGCAAGCAGACCTTCTCCCACACCGGCCCGTCCATTGGCATACCCACCGTTTGGCCCCAGCAGACACGAGTTAAAGGCGAAGAAGGTGAAACTGCCCAAACAAATGCTATCTCAGGTGCAAATGCCGCCAAAGCTACAGTTATAGTGACCATGCTGGTCCATGCAATGGCGTAGAGGAAAAACGGGTTGTCGCTGCAGAGATTTCGGAGCCTTGATAGTACGGGTATTGCCATTGGCCTGGTAAATTGGTATGGATAAGGAGAGAATAGGGGTTTATAATATGGTTTCAATTAGAGAGAAGGTCAACTTATTGTATTTAAAGTAATGCTGAAGGATTAGCAAGAGATATAGCATCAGTTGAGAACAACTCCTCAAATAGTCTGTTGGTTCGGTTATGAGAAGGTCATTACATCACTCTTTGGCCTGTTATTGGAATAGTGCAGAGACATTATTATCGACTTCCCAGGATTATGATTAATTATATATGAGCATGGCTAAAATAATATGCATAGTATACCTCATTTCGTACTATGCATATATATATAGGTCAATAAATTGAGATTTAAGTTGCTCAATAAATTCTTCATATGAAAATATTGTAGGAAATCAAATTTCGTGATTTTTAGAGATTTTTTGTTATTTTTTAAATATTTTTTTAAAACAGTCCAAATTTAATACTACAAAAGTGTCATTTCTGGACTGTTTTTAAAAAATAACAAGAAAGCTCTAAAAATTACAAAATTTTATTTCCTACAAGATTTTGATATGAAGAATTTATTTAGCAACTTAAATATCAATTTAATGATCAAATTAAATATAAATGACCGCATAGTACGAAATGGGGTGTACTATGCATATTATTTTAGTCATGCTCATTATATATATATATATATATAGAGAGAGAGAGAGAGAGAGTATGACTAATGTGAAAACGTTTGCACTTCGACCGAAGTGCAAACGTTTCACATTAGCCACCTTTTTGTGGTCAAAATTTAAATTTAAGTTGCTCAATAAATTCTTCATATCAAAATCTTGTAGGAAATCAAATTTTAATGATTTTTAGAGTTTTCTAATTATATTTTAAATATTTTTTTTAAAACAGTCCTGAAAAGGTCATGTTTTTTAATATTAAACTGTACTGTTTTAAAAAATATTTAAAATATAACTAGAAAGTTCTAAAAAGCATGAAATTTGATTCGTACAAGATTTTGATATGAAGAATTTATTGAGCAACTTAAATTTAAATTTTGACCACAAAAAGTTGGCTAATGTGAAACTTTGCACTTCGGCCGAAGGGCAAATGTTTTCACATTAGCCATACTCATATATATATAGAGAGAGAGAAATGCTATGGTGCACTACGAAGTCAAGATTAGTTTTAGCATCACGCTAAAATTTTAATTTTTAAAATTTAAAGGGTCGGCCGTTCAATGTGATCTCCATATTGGAATCTTACTGTAAACTAATTTTGTCATTTTTTTAGAAATTTTTTACTATTTTTTAGAGGGATGCAAAATCAGCCATATTGGATGGTCCAGAAATCATTATATCAACAAATTTCACATAACTCTAAAAAATAGTAAAAAATGAAAAAAATTGGTCTCTAATGAGATTTCAATACAGAGATCACATTGGACGGTTTGGATCAATTGTTTCAAATTTTCTTATTTGAAATTTGAGCGTGATGCCAAAACTAATCTTGGCTTCGTAGTGCATCATAGCATTTCTCTCTCTCTCTCTATATATATATATATATAGTTAGGCTAAAATATTTTATAAAACACTAGTACTCATATACTGTAGACTCATATCTCGAGATACAAAGTGCAAATGACTGATCAAGATCGTTGAAAATGTTCTTCATACTAACATCAATTTGGAGATGAGATTTTACATTTTTTACAACTTTTTTACTATTTTATCTGATGAGTGCAAAGTTGGTTAAATTGGAGGTCTGTAAATCGTTAGATTAATGAATTTTTCACCTATTCTATAAAATAGTAAAAGGTTTCAAAAAAATGTAAAATTTGGTCTCCAAATAGATGTTAGTATGTAGAACATTTTCAACGGTTTTGATCGGTCGCTTGCACTTTGTATCTCGAGATACGAGCCTAAAGTATATCAATTTTGGTGCTTTATAAAGTATTTTAGCACAACTATATATATATATATAGAAGGGATCCGTAGCCTCCGCCATCAAAACCAATGAAAATGACTGATCCGAACCGTTGAAAATATTCTCCATACTAATGTAGATTTGGAGACCAAATTTTACTTTTTTGAGTTTTTTTTACTATTTTATTGGAGGAGTTGAAAATGTATTTATCTAACGATCTACAAACATCCAATTTTCAACTCATCCGATAAATTAGTCAAAAAATTCAAAAAAAATATAAAATTTGGTCTTCAAGTTTATATTAGTATGAATAATGTTTTCAATGGTCCGATTCGGCGATTTTATTGGTTTTGATGGCGGAGGCTGCTAGAAGCTCCAAAAAAAGGAGGCTACGGATCCCTTTTCTCATATATATATATGAGGGGGGATTCGTAGCCTCCAGCACCATTTTTCACTAAAATCAATGAATATGATCGATCCGGACCGTTCAAAACATTACTCATACTAATATAGACTTAAAGATCAAATTTTACATTTTTTTGAATTTCTTTACTATTTTATCGGACATGTTGAAATTTAGATGTCTATAAGTCGTTAGATAAATTCAATTTTTAACACGTCCGATAAAATAGTAAAAAAAATAAAAAAATATATAAAATTTGGTCTCTAAGTCTATATTAGTATGAATAATGTTTTCAACGGTCCGAATCGACTTTGAAATTTTTATTTTACAAATATTTCTGTCTCGTCTATATTCTAAAAGTTATTTTGGATACATACGCGGTTTTAATATTTGAAATAATAAATATGATATGATAAATTCTAAAGAAGAAAATGGGTAATTTTAAATTTGTGTAAACACATGAAACCCTGCAAAATAATAAATACAAACAAGGAAATAAAAAAAATTCTTAGTGAGCAAATTAGGTCTATTTTGGTTGGAAGTATGGAGTTTGTAAAGTTAAATGATAATAATTAAAAAAGAGAGAAGCAAGAAACTAAGAATATAGAAGTTAATTACTCCATGACATATGGGGTTTTTGTGTGTATAGAATAAGTTTACTCGGTCATACTTCAGTCCGAATTTATAACAAAATTGTATCACTGTCTCTACCACTTCCATCACCATATATTTTTATTGTTATTTTATATTCATTATTACCATGGTTATAATTAACAAAAATTATTATCGTTATTTAATTATAACTATTTAGTTGTTAATAATTAGAACAATTGCCGTGTCATTTCTTGTTATTATTATCGAAATTGTGCTAATGCACTGACGTGAGAATATAATAACTAATAAGACACTCTAACGAATCAAACTATTATTTTTCATGTACAAACAATTGATTTAATCGGCTCATAGAGTTATACAGATTAAAATACTGTGGAAACAAAAAATATTACAATTTCTAAAAGTTTCTACAATTTTTATTTCTGAGAAAGTGGCCATAGTTGATATGAAAATATTTTATTACCGATGTATAAAAAAAACCAATTTTTAGAAGTCTACAGACGGTAAGTTTGTAATATTCTACGAGTTTGATATGTGCAGTTTGTTAAATAAACTTTTTTCTATTTTTTTCTATTTATTTAAATATTATTATCAAAATTGTCGAAATAATCCATTATCAAGTGATCCTTACTCCTATATATCTAATATACTTGATCTACTTATTCGATGCTTGATCTTTTCTCTCTCTTTCTTTCCTTGATCTATTCGACTTTTTTCTTATTTCTTTTTTTTTTTACTTTTATCATTTTGTCCTCTTGATTTATGACTATTGACATGTTGAGAATTTGATGCTGAAAATATATTCTTTTTTATTGGAAAAGATTAATTAACTCAGAGCTATTACATGTGAGCTTTTATATCATGTGTCTCTAACGGTTAGTTGAACTATTCCTAATGGAACATCAATGTACCTAACGGCTAGTTTTGAAAAAAATAAGAAAGGAGAGTTGAGATACTTTTTTCCCCTTTTTTTCTAAATGAGATTAGTAGCTCCTCTTCTAATGGCCAATAATGATCATTAACAGAGGCTAATTTCCCTAATTTACATTTATTATTTCTTTATTTTAATCACTTCCTCTCAAATTGGACATGTAGATGTCAATCATTCCCAACTTGTTATTGTTTTCTTCGAATGGTTTCGGTTCCAATTCTTTGGTAAAGATATCCGTTAATTGGTATTCACTTCTTACAAATGGAGTTTTAGTTTCCTTGGATTGAACACTTTCTCGAATAAAGTGACAATCCACATCGATGTGTTTTGTTCTTTCATGGAATACAAGATTAGACACAATTTGCCTTGTGGCTTGGTTATCGCAAAACATCTTCATCGGTTCTTGTCTTCTTATTCCTAAATCTGCTAGAAGTAGTTTGATCCAAATCAACTCACTAGCGATAGATGCCATGGCTCAGTACCCCGTTTTGGCACTTGAGCGAGCCACAACTATTTGTTTCTTGTATTTTCATGTGACTAAGTTTTTGCCTACAAATGTGCAAAAACCGGTAGTTAACTTTCGATCTGAACTCCAGGCCCAATCGCACGAGAATAGCCACATATATCATTAGAATTATTGTTTTTCATTAAAAAATTATTTCCAAGAGTACCATTTAAATACCTTAATATAATATTTATGGCCTCAAGGTGAGGAGTTATAGGGACATGCATGAACTTACTTATTTAACTTACCGAGAAGAAAATATCTGGTCAGGTCACCGTTAGGTAGATTAATTTTTCTATCAATCTTTGGAATTGGTTTATGTCCTCTGAGAGCTTACCATCCTAGAAATTTAATTTGTATTTGCTTTCAATGGGAGTTGAAGCCAGCTTGCACCCCAATTGTCGGTTTCTTTTAAGAGATCAAGTGTATATATCTTTTGTGTTATAAAAGTTTCTTAGGTGAATGTGCTATCCTAATGTCTAAAAAGTATTTTAACAATTCTAAATCTTTGATGTCTAACTTCTTTTTTAGTAATTGATTTACTAGTTTAATTTATTCTAAATCATTCTCAGTAATGATTATGTCATCAACATAAACTAGTACCACAACTATGTAATTGTTATCTATTTTTGTAAATAATGAATGATTGACATTACTAGTCTTGAAATTACAAGAAATAAAAAACTTGCTTAATTTGCCATACCATGCTCGTGGGAATTATTTCAATTCATAGAAGGATTTATTTTACTTACACACGCACGTGAAGTCAAGTCCTTCCTTGTATCCGAATGGTAATATCATTTGCACCTCTTCATCTAAGGTTCCTTGTAGGAATGCATTTCTAACATTCATTTGATTTAAGGTTCATTGTTGGTTCACCGCTATGGACAATAATATCCTAACGGTGTTCAATTTTGCCCCCGTGCAAAGGTTTCCAAATAATCTAGACCATAGATTTGTGTGTATTATTTGGCTATTAATCTTATTTCGTACTTTTCAATAGTTCCATCACTATTATAGTTAATCTTATACACCCATTTACATCCTATGGGTTTCTTTCCTTTAGATATCTCTACGATATCCCAAGTATCATTCTTTTCTAAAGCGACAAGTTCATCTTTCATGGCCTTGGCCATATTGGATTGATTATGAATTCTTGGTAGGCACTTGTTTCTTTTTCTTTTGAAATAGAGGTCAATAATGCTTTATACTTGGGTGTAACATTCTCAAGTGTAATAAAAATCTTGAATTGGGTAGCATAACTCATATGTAACTAAGTCCCTTAACTTTATTGAAGTTTGAGGTATTCTTGACGATCTTCTTATGGGAGTTTCCTATATGGCTTCTTCCTCTTGGTTTTGAGGAATTTTCATTTTTCCATTTTGATCATCCAATATTTCCTCATTCTCTTCCTCGGGTTCACTTTCCACTTGATTCTCATTCTCAATTTGAGTGTTTTCATCATTCGGGTAGTTTAATTGAGGAAATGAACAATACTTCGTGGTTCATGTGTTTTAATTTTACCTTCATTTTTTAAAGTATGGCTCATTCTCTTGGAATGTTACATTTTTTGAGATTTACAATTTTTTGTTTATTGGTCATAGCATTTATATTATTTTTGTGTAGAATACTCCAGAATAATTGTTTTAATTGAAGTATAATCCAATTTATCCCTCTTGTTGTTGTGAACATAGCATGTGCATCCAAAAATCCTTAGGTGGTCAATTACAAGTTTTCGTTGGTAAATGATTTCTAGTGGACTCTTATATTTTAGATTTACACTTGACAATCCATTGATGAGATAAGTTGCGGTTAAAACGACATTCGACCAATATTCTTTAGTAACATTATTTTGAAATAAAAGAACTCGAGTCATCTCAAGTAAATGCCTATTTTTGCGTTCTGAAACACCATTTTTTTGAGGTGTATAAACACATGTGGTATGATGCAAAATGCCTTTTTGTTTCAAAAAAAATTGATTTTTTATTTTCAATTTATGTTCCATTATTGGTTTTAAGTGTTTTGATTTAAAATTTTATTGATTTTCTATAAAGTTGTATAATTCTTAAAAGTATGACAAAATTTCACTTTTATTTTTCATTAAATATGACCAAGTAGTTTTAGAAAAGTCATCTATAAAAGTAACAAAATATTTGTATACATTATAAGAGTCAACTGGGACGAGACCCCATACATCCGAATGAACAAGTTCAAAAGGTTCAATCGTTTTACAACTTGATAATTTAAAACATAATTTAATATGTTTACCACAATTAAATACCTCACAACTACTACAATCTAATTTTGAAAATAAAAAGACATTTTAAAATCATATCGAAAGGATGTCTAATTCTCTTATGCCAAAGTTTGCCAAGTTCAACCTCCTTTTTGACATTGAAGTTGACCTTTTAATTATCCAAAATATAGGGTCCATTCTTAAAAAATCCTTCACAAATCAAATTCCTTGTTATCCATTCCTGAAAAATCACATTTTTTGAGGTAATAACTGTTGGATTAAACTCATCTCTTGTTTGACAATTTGTAAAACAAATCAGTACTAACCTTAAACAATTGAGTTCTGGTGAGATGCAGGTTAACACAGGTACACAATGGTGATACAAAGGCTCAAACATGCATATACAAGTCATGACATATTCAGAGACATCAAGAGCAAGCAAATTGGACAATTCGAAAGCCATGCATTATCATAACGCATTCTTAACCCGTCACAATGAGTTCAAGAGGAGAAGAGCTGGAGCAGTGAAGGATTTTCAGAGGGATGCATTATTGTAACGCATCATAGACCCGTCACAATGGATTACTGCTGAAGAGGGCCCATAAGTTAGTGGATGAAGCAGAGAAGGACAATTATGGAAATAAGCCAATCCGTTATAACGAATTCTGTAAGCGTTGTGACTTTCTGTAAATGGGGTCAAAATCAAGACTCCAAGACTTCAAGATGTGCTAAACCTATATATATCTTGGGGTACAAACCTAGAAGACATCTGAAACTCTATCTAAGCTTTCAAGCATTCAATTGAGCATCAGAAAGAGCACTCGAGCCTTCTCCTACATTTGTCTAACATGAGAGACTTAGGATAGCTACAATCATCTAATTGTCAATCCGAGAACACCAATTCTTGCTAGTTTCTAGCCTTTGGTGCAATACATTGTGTTGTCAAGTAGTGCATCCACGTCCTTGATTGTGTAGTCAATCAGACCTTTTGCCTTGTAGAGTAGTGTAGCCCCTTGCATAGGTTTAGGAATCTAAGATTGGTTTGCTTATCGAGAAGAAATCAAAGATAGGTTATGTAATTGTAAATAACACTTATTGTTTAGTGGAATCGGTCCCGAAAGAAAGTTTTGGTTCTGGAAGTCCCATGGATGTAGGCCTAGTTTGTTTGTAGGCTGAACCACGTTATATTGCGTGTTTTTGTGTTTCCTTGATCTCTCTTGCTCTTTACTCTCTCTCTTTACTATACTTGCACTTTGTTATTTTGTTTTGCTCAGTTGCTCTTAGTATTTGCTGAAAATTTAGCTAGGTGATTAAGGTCTAAAAGCTTGAATTGTAATTGTTATAAATGCTTCTGCACTAGCACTTAACCTTAGGACCCCCAAACATTCTAACAATATGTATAACAAGAGATACATTAAGAAAACCAAGTTCATTAAACCTAATTCTAAAAAGGTGACAAATAAACCTAGAGTTAGAAATGATTATAGGATTACCAACCAACATAGAGCTCAACCACCAAAGCTTTATGTTATGGATAAGTATGATAGATTCCATAAGCTACATGATAACAAGAAGCTTGGTGACGACTTTCAAAGAAAAATGTATAATGATGTTTTTCAACCAATACATAACCCTAAAAATGTGCTAAATGATCATAAGAATTTTAAAAGCAATTTTCAAAGAAAGAGATACAATAATGTCTATCAATCAACACTTCATTCAAGAAACATAAAAAAAATTATGACAAGTATAGATTTAAGATGAGTTATTGGAGACCAATTAACAAGAATAACCATGATCATAGCAATATTAACTCCATGACCTCCTTTTGTTCATTTTGTTTGAAATTTGGACATCAAGATTGTTTTTTCGTTTTAGAAAAGGAAAGTTTTTGGAACCACTTGCTCTTCCAAGCACAAGTGGTATCAAACCAATTGTCTAAAGAGTCACTAGACTCTCCTAATTTGATTTCCTTTGTATAATATGTTGACGGGGAGTCCTATAGCAAAATGTATGATTTAATGTTCATTTGATTGAATCATATGCTTTGTGAATTTTAGTTGATCTTTTTTTTTATCCAAATCATAATTCATTCTGAGCATTTGCATGAATTTAAACATCACATGACAGCTTAACTGAGCCCTATTAATATCAAAGACCAAATTTGGAGCATATCAGCAAATTAAATCACAATTAAATGCAAAAACTAGGTGCTTGCGTTATGGAACCCGTTGCAACGGGTCAGGAATAAGTTATAACGACTGAGAACCCGTTATAATGGGTTAATATTTGAAAATCTAGTCGTTTAGAGCAATTAATACTAGTCATTGGTGACATAAATTCATCTTGCGCTATGAAGAAGGAAGGAAACACATTACAACGGCAGGGAACTCGTTGTAACGGATTCTTGTAACGGAAGGCCTCTGAAAGCTATTTAAACCCTTCCTCTTCTACATTCTTCACCATCTCAAAATTCAAAACAAATCTCTTTTTTCTCCTAATGATCTCCTGAGAGTCTTCTATAGCCTAAAATCATCAGAGTTTCTTCTTCCAAAATAAAAAAACGTCTCTTTCAATAATTCTTGCCGTAATTCTCCTAATGGCTCCACCAAATTCATCAAAGACCACAAAATTGGCGACAAAGAAGGGATCTAAGGCTAATCAAGTAGTAGTACAACTTGAACAAGGAGAGAAATATAAAAATGATTCCAACTCAAAGTGTGAACATGCTCCTTAATTTAGAACAACAAACCCAAAACCTAATCCAAACACCTTGCCAATCATTACGGAAGGCATTAAACACCTCTCTCAACAAATATATCACATGTCCATGATTGCAATACTTGATGACAAGGATGAAGTCAATCCCATAATTCCAACTTCTTGGAATCCACAAGCATTTGGGAAAGAAGATATAAAGAAG
>CAXKVX010003224.1:0-62896 GCA_964058865.1 Eleocharis quinqueflora
GATATTATGGTCATTTGTATATTTTATATTAGACAAATTATCAAAATTAATTTGATTTTATTATTATCGATGCAAAATTAATTTGATTGTACAATTATTGATGATGATCAACGAATACAATTAATTTGAATTTAATTTTTTTTGTCCATAAAAGACTCACTCTTTAGATTAATTTTGACATTTTATATTCTTAAAGCAAGGATGAAGATGTAAACAACTTAGTATCTACATAGTTAAGTTTATAAATGGTTGTATTTGATCTTGCGTTGTAGATTTATTTTATTTCTTATTTGTTATTAGTTGGTGTTGTTTTGTATTATATGAGATACTTTCATTGGAAGTTGATAATATTTGATGATCTAATATTTGTTATATAATTATAATTTTTATTTTCTTTTGATCAGACGGCAGCCGCTAAGGTTTCTAGAGAAAGAAAAAAAATATAGCAATAATTGATCAGAATATTGGAGGTGCAACGAACCAACCGAGATATTCAAGTTAAATCAGGCCGTTATGTATATATATAAAAAAAATTAGTATCAAATTGTGTTACGGATCTGTAATAATTGCTTAAATTTTTTTCATTCTAAACATAACAGTTATTCATGGAACAATAATAACATTAAAGTTTTTATTTTCAAATAAATTAAGATAAACTAGAAATTAAATCTAATCTGAAATGAAAAATCAATGTAAATAATAATAATATAATAAATAGTAAAATAGTAATAAAAAAGAAGTATATAAATGATAATAATAATGCTAATAATAATAATAATAATCACAATGATATATATTCTATCAATTATAAGTTTAAACTAGCACTCTACATTGTTATTTCTGAATTAAAATCATACAACTATAACACTACTTCTAAAATTAGTGTGTCATGATTCTAGTACGTGAATCGCTGACTTTCATGCACTCATATCTGACGCCAACTCTTTCAAGATATTTCATGTCTTTAAGTCATTTTTTACAGCTTCATTTCGTGTCAATTTTTATCAACCCCTACCTCTCAACGTGTTTTCGACGTGGCTTAAAACTCCACTATATATCGGTGCATCAAAATACCTCTGCTGGATATGCTCATACCATCTCAAACGATGTTAAACAAGTTTCTCTTCAATCTGTGCAACTCCGACCTTGTCACGTATATCGTCATTTCTAATGTGATCCCTTCTTGTATGCCCACATATCCACTATAACATACACATCTCTGTCATGCTCATCTTTTGTATGTGTTGTCCTTTAGTAGCTCAACCTTCTTATTATCGAATGCCACTGAACTCGCACTTCGTATACTCGGTCTAGTCCTAATAAGTCTAAAGTATTTTGATTCTAAAGTCTTCATCCACAACTCTAATTTTCTTCCCACCACCATCTTACTTTCGTCAATTAGGACCACATCGTCCGCAAAGAGCATGCACCAAGGGATATCGCATTGTATATCTTTTGTTATCTCATCAATCATTAAGGAAAAAAATGCAAGAGCTCAAGATTAACCTTTGATGTAATCTTATCTAAATGAGAAAGTCACTAGTCTCGTCGACACATGTTCTGACACTAGTCACAACGTGATCATACATATCATTGATAAGGTGAACGTATTTTGTTTGAACTTTCTTCTTTTGAAGTGCCAACCACATGACTTTCCTCGGTACTTTGTCATACACTTTCTCCAAATCGACGACCAATAATTATTAGTGAATAAAAGTATTTTAATAAAAAAGTATGATAATAAAAATATAACTAATGCAAATCAATTATACAATAAAAATTTATTGGCATTAAAATACTTTTTTTACAATTGAATATGAGAGAAGATTATCTGACAAGATTACAATACTCGAATATGTTGAAGAGCAAAACTAATAAGATAAATCTTGACCATCACTCCATCGTGACTGATTTTATAATTAATTTTTATTTGAAATTTGATTAAATCAATTTTGACTGTCGCTGAATCTGAACATCTAAAATACTTAATATATAACTGTGATAGAAGAAATCTTCTTGGGTTTTCTTAAGCGCCGTTCGAATAAAATATATGATCCTGACTACACTTCATATGCAATAATTAAAATTATTTTAAATGTTCACCGAGGAAGTTAAATAGAAAAAAGATTGCTTATAAACGAGGGATCCTATTATATCATATAATTAAGATGCATCCATTGAATCATATATATTAAAACAATATAAAATACGTGCTATTAGAAAATTTATATAAAAATTCAAGCTTAGATGAGATCATGAACGTAAATCTAGAACCATGTTCACAGAACCATTCTAAGCTTAATTAAATATGAAGAGATCTAGAAAAATATTGAAAAATTAACCAGATATCATTACTTGGAGCATACTAGTCAAATTTAATGACCTCATGCTTTATCTTAGCTCCCAAGTCACAATAGCCAAAGAAAAGGGGAAATAAAATTCTAGAACAAAAGATAGCAACTAGGTTTTACTAGGTAATTTATTTTTCTAAAAAAAGGTTTTACTAGGTAAAGTATCAAATAAAAATATCGTTGAAATTTTGAATAATAATTACATACACGAATATTTCCCAAATAAATTGTTGAAGAATGTCATTTTTCCACAGTACAAATACGTGGTTATGACTAATTATGAGCACGTTCATGTAAAAATATTAATTCCCATAAAATATAAATATGGAAGAAAAAAATTAAAGAAGAAATTATTTGATCTTTCTTTTCAAAATGAAAATAATTTTCCTATCAACGACAAGTTCGATGTCATTTCTCAGTTGGTACCATTATTTTAATCTAATAGCCATAGAAAGAGATCTCAGTATCTCACTGTAAATTGCCACATTTTTCACGAGATATAAAAATCAATTAATTGAATTATACTCAAGTTTGCACTTGCGCCTCATGCCAAGAAACAAGGAACCAAATCTGTTGCTTGTTTCGATCTGGATCGTTTAAAACTCATCTAACGGTCAAAGCATCTGTTACAATCGTTCGTAACGATCGAACGGTCGGATCGAGACAAACAAAATGGTGCTGGGCTAAAAAACAAGCAGCAGATTCGAATCCAAGAAACAAAGTGCCAAGTTGAAGCTTCTGTAGCTAGTAGCATTGCATTAAACTGACACGTGTCTTGTCATTACAGGTCTCTGTAAAAGCCTATCAGCAAATTACTTATATTTATTTCATATTAATTTCAATATATCTTTTATCATCAAAATTTGCATTTTGTTAGCAATCAATGAATTCGCCCCCGGTTTTGTCCATAGGAAACTCACTTTTTTTTGGTAGATTATGCTATGAATTGGAATGCATGTTCCACTCAATTTCAATTCAGGAATTCAGTACTTAAGATGGATTTTAAATTCACATTTTTTTTTTGTATATGCTTAACACACAATTAAAGATTAATCAAACTCAACTGTTAGTTATTTTTATTCATTGAAGAATCACTCTATTTTTTTTAATTATCACCGTTTCAATAAAAAAAATAATGATGTTACGTCAACAACGGGTTCCACAGAAAAATATTTCTTATACATGAGGCCATGAGGAATCCAAACACAATAATGTCATATAAGATGCATGAATTCATCCATTGAATCATCTTAAAAATATAATAATAATAATAATAATAATAATAATAATAATGCGTTAGAACAATTCTATTAATTTAGCACGACACCTGTCGTGTTTACACAACCACTCTTAGCGTAATAAAATATTACGAAATCTAGAAATATATTGAGAAAAGTTAAAAGATGAATGACCCACTTCTGAATAATTGGCTGCTCGAAAGAATAATGACAAATAATTAAATATATTAGTCAAATCATTTATCTCAATTCTTAACTCCCAATAGCCAAAAAAGAGGAAGAAAATTCTAGAAAGTTAATTAGTTGTCTAGACTTAATTAGGTAGGCTAAAATATCAGAGAAAAAATATAGTTTTAAAATTTGGTAGGCTAAAATATCATAAAAAAATATTGTTTAAAATTAGGTAGGCTAAAATATCTCGGTACAAGATTCTTAAGGCACAAAAAAATTATTGAAAAAAAAATCATTTTTTGTACAGTACAATACGCGGTTAGCCGGTTATCACTTGTGCACGTTGTCACGTCTAGATGAAAATATTAATTCCAATAAAATATAATATGTAAAGGCAACAAATTAGAAAATATATGACCTCTCATTTGGAAAATGAATATGATTTTCCTTTTAATTACATAGAAATGTAATTTCCTAGTAATTGAAAATGATTTCCCTTTTGGCTTAGCAGCTACACTGTTACATGCCAAAATGGCGCCATTAGCACCAACTTGCAAATTAATTAATTTGCACTTTATTGCCACCTGTCTAGTCACTACAGGATCCTCTCTACGGGCATTCAAGCAACATAATAATTTGTAATATTAATTTCAAAATATTTTCATCCTAAAAAAATTAATCTCACTAATATAAAAAATAACTAATCATGACAATTTATGAAAATAACGTTCTAGCAATGCTCATTACGACTTGTAACTATTTGCAAAAGGGAAATTGTTTAAATGTCACTCAATAACAGAACAATAGTCGAAATGCCACACAATAACAGTAAATTATTTAAATGTCATTAAATTTCAAATTAGCTTTTCATAATATCATTGTCTCTATTCCAATACAATTTAAAAATAAACAAAACAAAATATACTCAAAATAACCATCTCTCCTTCTTTTTTTTTTTGTATGAACTGGATCCTTGTTTACCAACATCTTCTTCCCTCTTTAATCTCCGATTGACGCTTTGCATTTGCATCTTTATTTACCTTCAGAACATTCTTATCATTTTCACTTGTTTTCATCTGATTTTTCACCAGATTGACCAACTGTTTTATCCAAAGTTCATTACAACTGCTAGGGGATGAAGGGATTGATTCTTCATCGCAACTGGTTTTCCTGTTCCCAATTGACGGAAGCGGATTCTTTGCCGCGCAGCAGTAACGATCGCTCAAGATTTTCTGCGCTGTAAGCTACGGCGGCTCAGATTTGATAAAAAATAATAAATAATCGGTACTATTAAAAAGGGTGGGAATTCACTGACATTGAACCTTGATAATTAGATTTTCAATAATAAAAAAATTCATAAAATAGGAATTTAAACAAGTAGAGAACTGTTTATAAATAGGAATTCGAACTTGTGGACTGATTATTTTCTAAAATGCATGAATGCAATTTAGATATCATTTGGCATTTCATTAAAGATGATTATTAATATGAATCTACATTTTCAAATTCTCAATACAATCAAACAGTAGGAATTAAGTATACTTAGAAAGCACCTATCTATACATATCTAATTTTTTTTCTAAATCTGTACATTATTAATCTTATAAAATTTAGTGAACTGCGTGTGGATTGTGACAAAAACCGATATGATCCATTAAAAAACTAAAAACCATCTATAAATGGAAATTTGAGTAACACATACATACAAAAATTATTCCGATTTAATTTATCAAAACAATATCATTTTTTATACATTCCAAATACGTGTGTGGCCAGGCCACTATAGGTTCCTCCATGAGGCTGTTAGTCTCAAGTTTCAACAATGCAGTGCTCAGGCTATTAGTATCTTGCTTCTAGAAATTGTTCTCTAACACACAATAGACCACTGAGTTAAGTGTAACAAAGGATCCGACCGATCCTTACCTTCCTAGCAACAACCTCTTCCCAGTTCCCACGCGAATAAGTCGCCCGCTCACGTGTCTCTGAATCTTTTATACATAGAAAATGATATCCCATCGATTTCTCTCGTGCGTGCCTGCGTGTCACATTTCAAATCCATTCATCCCATGTATCACTATCCACATGGCCTCCGATCCAACGGCCAGATATTTCTCTTCCACAAAAAATGCCTTCTCTCCGTCTATATAAGTAACCTTAGTTTTGTTTTCAAGCCAAGAGGTCGGATAGCAATTTAGCATTATTTCTTACTTACCCGCTTTCAATCTTCTCTCTATTTGCATAGAATCAATCTAATCTGACATATGGCAAGAGATTTTGATCTCAGGTTTGAGATGGAGGTGGTACCTCCTGAGATGGTAAAAGTGGCGAGGCTCAAGGCGACGCCACTCCTCGACACGATTCCCGAGGAGGATGACGTGGAGGTAATCCAAGACGTCCAGCTGGATTCGCCCCGAAGCTCATCTTTACCGTCCGATTGGCCGCATGGTGACCGGAAAGTATTGAGGGTCTTTATGCAAAAATTCTCCCGGGAAAAGGATCTTTAGAGATTTTGTAGGGTTCGGAGAGGGATTTCTTTCGACTTTCGACAGGATTGTTCTCTAATTAGGAGAAATTGGAACGACCGAGGCGCGAAGTCTGGACTGAGCCATGTAAAATATGTAATATACTTAATTACTGCAATTTTTGGTTTGTAATTGTTTTGTTTTAAGAGGGTGCTATTGTAAAACCATCTTGCTTTGTTGGTGGCCTGGTGGGGGTTGTGTGAATTTCTGAGGCAAATAACAATTGCTGATTTTGTCCCTTTAATTTGTTCCGTTTGATTTTCTTGTTGTACCGTACCACTACTCTTTGCTCTCTATAAATGGGATCTGAGTCTGTTGCTTGTATTTGAGGTAAGCAGAAATCTGTTTGTCTCGATTCGATCGTTACGAATCGATGGACTGTCACGAACGGTTGTGATTTGATTCAAAAGACAGATGCTTTGGTCGTTAGATGAATTTTGAACCAGATCGAAACAAGCAGAAAACAATAAAGAATTATACAAACAGCGAATTTGATTTCCTATAAATGGGGGAAAATGGAACCAACAAAAGTTTGTCAAAATTTTTGGTTGGGCGCCATGATGGAAATTTTGTGCACCAATATTTTGGTAAAAGTCAATTTCATTTTTAAATTTCTAATAAACAATTAAACCAAAACTATTAATTTTCAAATGAATAGATGAAAATTACATAACTTGTAGTTTTTAGGATATATCGTGACATACAAACTCTATGTTTGCAAATCCACCTACAAAGAAATTATCACCTAAAATGTTTAATAAGCGTGTACCTCATATTGGTATAATTTCTATTTATGATATATCAAGGTTTTAAATAGCGTATAGCGGTCCATAGCGGTGCGGAAGTCATTTAGCGTTTAGCGGTATAGCGGTGATAAAGCGGACGATAAACCACAACATCGCTATTTTTTACATATACATTATTTTAAAGCAAATTGTCAAGAATATCAATGAAATTACTAAATTAAATAAATTTATCAGGAAATTTTGCATCTCTCTTATGTCTTTAATAGAAAAATGCAACATAATTTGAAAAAAATCTGAATTTAACTAGTTTGTTGATGAGAATTTGTAAGTTATGTATGGAACAAAATATAGAGCTTGTCGTGATCTTTCCAACGCATAAAAAATCACTAAAATCGGAGTTACGAGTCAAAAGTTATGACTATTTGAACAAAAGTACCGATATATCCGCTTTATCACCGCTTTTTTTCAGACCGTCATCCGTTTTATCACCGCTAAATTCCGCTTTATCGCCAAAAACCGCTTTATCGGCGTGTTTGAAATAAATCGTGCGGTTATAGCAAAATTTCCGCTATATCCGTTTTATCGGCGCTATATCGCCGCTTTTTAAAAGCTTGTGATATATACAAATTATATTTTGAATCTCATTGCTTTTTCTCTTTAAGTTTTGACCTCATTGAGAAAAATAATAAATTGACTCAATCGAAAATATGCATGTGTAATCACACTTGTTTGTACTTTCTGTATTATATGTTCAAATTTGATTCATGTCATTCAATTATATTTGACACCAGTAGATTCATCTCGAGCTTGATTTTCAAAAAACGCGAAATTTAGTGTATTTTTTGTTATTTTTGTAGTGAAAATGGATTTTTAATGATATTTTAGTGCGTTTAGTGTATTTGTATCTGCGCTTGATCTCAAATTCAGTGTTGGACTTAATTGGACCTCTAAATCTGCCACTGTTTAACAGTGTAATTTAAATCAAAATAACTACGAAGTAAATGTGCGAAACACCGCTTAAATTTCTTGTAGTCATGGCTGGTGAACCAAATTGTTGTTTAAGAAATGCAATTAAAAAACATAAAAATTATGCATGCAATAAAAAAAAAGTGATATATATAATAAATATTGAAAGGGATTAAGGTGTGGTTCCACTTCTCAATAGTTTGGCCGCATGAAATAGTGATCTCCAAAATTTCGTCATTGTAAAGTGCTGCATTATTTCGACATTTACAAAAAAATTGTTTTTCAACCAAAATTGAAAATAGCTTTTAGTTTTATCATTTTGCTGTTATTTTAGTCAGAAACTTAATACATAAAATTAGTAAAATTGATTTAGTTCGTAATTAATTAATTATGTGTTTTGAAGTTGACAAATAGTTGATTCCAATTCACAAATATATTTTTTATAACATTGAAATAGTGCAAGATGCAACAAAGAGTGAACTCTTAACATTTCCCAAATGATAATGTATGCTATTGTGACAATTTATTAATGTACGTAACCGGATATTAATTAAGCATACTAATAAAATCACTTAGCTCGCAATGGCCAGAAAAAAAAAATGTAAAGAAGATTCTAGAAATCATATTAGCTCTCAGAGAAAAAATATTTGACAGTTTCAATTATATTTATATACAATAATTATCGAAAAAATATTGAATAGAATATCATTTTTTCATACGACCAAAATACGCGGTTATGACTTGTCAGCGCGTCCCTATACAGGTTTAATTACAAATAAATAAATACAAATATTTTGGAAAATGACATGTTCTACGGTATTTCTCATTGGAAGGACTTCTTTTTGCGAAGCTTCCAAAACTTTACTTGAAATTGCCACTTGTTAACTCACCACAGGTTCTTCTGTGACCATATATATAAATCAGTAATTCAGCAGAATAATAATCATATTATTAATTTCAAAATACTTTATTCATAAAATTTTAATTTTGCTAATGTTGGGATTTGGTTTTACAAGGCCCTATCAGCTAGTATAACAATAATAATTAATTCTTAGAATTTATATAAATTCTATAAAAAAAATACTTGCAAAGAAACCGAGACACCGCTAGCAAATGGTTCTCATTTTTTTGGGACAAAAGTAATTCAAGATGAGTACCGACGTTCATTATACTATGAAAGAAACGTAGTCGTTGGTACACAAAATTTGTACCATATAACAAAAAACATAAAACGAAAACCAAGCAAATACAAACTATTCATCGAGTCTGAGTTCGGGTGAGTCGACTACAATACAAACTCAACTCAATAGTTATTTGAGCCGAGCCAAATCGAGTAATCAAGTCACATTCGAATTCAAATGTCAATTCGTACTCAATTCGAATTTTACTCGAGTCAACTCGCAACTTGCAAATCAACTCAGTTAACATAGCTTAAATAACTCAAATAGCTCAACTAAGCTCAACTCAACAGCTCAAATAACTCAACTCGCATATCAGCTCAATTAACAACACATAATAAGCTTAAGCTCAAATAGCAATTCAATTCGGAAGACCCGGGAGAGTTAGGCCCGGTGTCTCCGTAGGATGATCATTTCGTTTGTTTTTCTTTTACTTTCTTTTGTTAGGGTTAGTTTGTAGTAGGTTAGCGAGGGTCGGTCCCACGTCTTTTGATGGGATCGTCCTCTTCTGTATATATTTTTCTTTTCTTTAACTTCCGCTGTAAAACTTTGTACAGACGCTGGAACATATATATATATATATTTGTTGGATGTTCATGTACTGTGTTAAATGTGTGTGCTTTTCTTTAAATTAAGTATAATAAATTTATTTTATTTGTAATTTTGAGTGGTAAATTAAGGCTTTCATGTACTTGTAATCAAGTACACGTGACAGGATTAACACCCTTAAGCTAGTTATTATTTCTGGGGTGTGACACTCTTCCTATTTTATCTAATTTTCCTCCAAACCAATTTAGACATTTTGATAGTCGTATTTTATACGCGTCAGAATGCGTAGTCCAGCATTGTATTTTGATCACTATTCACGTTTTCTTAGCTTTGAGTAGTGTAAAAGCATGTAAGTTCGTGGTAATTCTCTTGTTGTTGGTTTTAAATGCAGGTACAAGATATGTGAGAAGAAACGGACGCTATATATGGACTCTGGACTTCAAGACGAACGATTTCGAGCAATTCAGCACATCTTTGCGAATGCAAGAATTTCCTTATGCGAAATATGCATATGGGATACGTGATTACGGGTATCAAAATAATTTCTCTTATTATTATTATTATATTATTATTATCATTTTATTATTATTGTATTATTATTATATTATAAATTGATATAAATATTTATTATTATCCGATAAAAACGAAAATAATTTATTATTTTACTAATTTTCACTATCACTATTCCAAATGCAATCTAAACAACATTTTCACTATTCTAAATAACACAAAATTAATATTATTTTTGCACTAACCTAGATAGCAAAATATAATCATCATTTCAACCACTAATTTAGAATCTAGATAGCACAATTTTTGCATTAATCATACATGATTAGGGCTGTCAATGGGTATGGTAGGATACGGGTGAATGTATATTCATACTCATACCCATTAAAATTTTCTTTATCCATGCCCTATCCATATCCATTAAAATTTTCTTTACTCATATCCTATCCATACCCGTAAAAAATTTCGGGTAACGAAATGGGTAACATTAGATAATGGATTAAAAGATAAAATTTAATAAAAAAATTGTATGATTTTGACAAATTAATAGTATCAAATAAATATATACTATTAAAATACAACAATAAATATGTTCTAAATATTACAAAAATAAAAAATTTCTTCTCATGTCACTTGTCACTAAAAAATATATTACTTAGTACTTACTAATTAAATATTATCAAAGAAATAGAATGCAAATTAATTTCTTTATCAATGTACAAGATGCATTATTTAATACTAAATAAGACATGCATATTTCAATGATATACAAATTTTTTTAGAAATACATATTTTTCTAGTTTAATTTAGTCAATTGTTTTCAAACTATGAAATAAGTTATAATATTTATATTTTTATAATTTATTCAATGAGTAACGGGTACGATATAGCTCTTATTGGTATCATTGTTCGATAATTAACGAAATTTTTTTCTTATTCATATTCATGTTGGATAAGCTAATGAATTTTCTTTTATCCGTATCCGTTTTAATACGATTAAATAAACGACAACAGATTTCATTGACAGCCCTATACACGATAAAAAAGGCCAAACGCAACCCTAGTCGGCTAGTCTCCGAGACACTCAAATACTCCGATATACGACTCGGAGAACAGAAGAGCCTAAGATAGTCTGAGGCGGTGGCGGAGCAGTAGATGGTGTGGCACTTCCCTCCAAAGCAGCTCGCGGCGAGTGGTTGCTTCTTTCTTCTCGGCGTGGGGCTGATAGTGGCGGGGGCCCACATGTCATACGAAAACATCGGCCGACAACAAGCTCGCGTGGCCGCGCGCCGTGAGTTCGTGAAGGAGTACTTCCGAAAGAAATTCGATCGCTAGTGAATCACAAGTGCGGGGCAAGCTTAAAAGTTCAATCCTTTTGTTTTCCAATGTATAGAGGTTTTCTTTTTCTTTTTCTTTTCCTTTTACTTTTCTATTTTGCACTTTTTCTGACAGCATTGTTGGCATATGATGGTAAGAAAAGTTCCGAATGGGCAGCAGGAACAATTTTTGAGTGATGTAGTTCAACTGACATTAAATCATTCCAACAAAGATAATTTTCTTTTGATGAGAAAGTTTCATTGATTGGATTTTGGGTATATACATGTTTACAGTTGCTGATACTTGTTTCACTGAGAAGTTTGGCAGGCTGTGTGAACATTAAACAAAAGTTGAATAATCATTAAATCTGCAAAATTGATTTCAAGCAATTGTAACTGTAGTGAGTTTGTTGGTTAGCAAAAGAGGCTCTCAATTTTTATGGGTTGAGAAAACTGCAGTAATTGAATTACAGGCGTGCCACTATAAGTACTGATTGCAGTACAAAATTCTGACATTGTTTATAATGAACTATACAACAACAAACAACAACAACAACCACAGACTTTAGTCCCAAATAAATTGGGGTAGGCTAGAAATGGAACCCAATCTGAGTAATGAAAATGTTATATGAACTATCGCATAGATAAAACAAAGCAAATGGCAAACAAAAGAAAACAAGCATTCAGTTTTGTATTTTACCAGCCTATAATGTCAGGTGTGCCGGGTCTGACTCTGCTGGATTCCGGTTAGTAACTTGACATCTTTGTTTTTATTTTCCAGACCAAGTCTGGTTCTTTGATGGTTTAAGTACCAGAAGAAAATGCAAAAGAAAAAAGAGAGCTTTCATGTAGAAAATAAACTTTTCATCTCAATCTAGTGATGAAATAGGTTTAGGTTCTGATATGCTATTAATAAAGTTCATAATACATCTAAACAATAGTAGCAATACAAGTGAATTCAAGGTGCCATGATAACAATGTGATACATAAAAGTGATATTATCACACACTAACCCCAATCATAAAAGAAAGCTAAACCAACTTGACTACGCCCCAAGTAACCAAACAATTGAATACCAGACCTAATAATACGACCAAACCACATGATAAGTAATGCAGTACGATCTGCACATACTGCATCACACTTATTCAATCAGCTACAGGTGCTTCACTGCACATTGGTTGAAAGAAGAAAAGAGGTACAAATTGAACATCATATTTCATCTTGGTCCTGACAGAGATGATGCAACAAGTGTAGCTGACTGGTCCACATCATGAGCTACACTAGTGATCATTGGAATTGAAGAAACAAAGTTATAGTCCAATGATGTTTCTACCACGATTGCTCCCTCGAAAACCTTAACTACAGTCAACATGGAGGGCCTTTTGCTGCAATCTGTTTGCAAGCACCACATAGCAAGTTCCATTACATGCATTACTTCCTCTTTGTGCAGTTCAATATCCTCAATGCTACTATCAATTAAATCCGACAGTTGATTGCTCTTGGATTTTTCTTCCAACAAGGTAATTAGGTGATGATTCTCCTGTGTTTGAGATCTGTCGAGGTTTCTTCTTCCACATAGAATCTCCATTAAAACCACACCAAAGCTATAAACATCAGCCTTCTCAGTTATCATTGCAGTCAACCATTCGGGTGCCAAATATCCAGGAGTGCCCCTCATTCGAGTCATAACTTTGCTTTTATTCCTATCGATCAGCTTGCATAATCCAAAATCAGCAACTTTTGCATTAAAGCTGTCATCTAAGAGGATGTTTTCTGGCTTGATATCTAAATGCACGATTCTTTGTCGACATTCTTCATGAAGATAACATAGACCCTTTGCTATGTCGGTTATAATTTTGTACCGAGTTCTCCAATTCAAACTCGCTCTCCCATCCCTACCATAAATCCATTTATCTAGAGATCCGTTATACATGTACTCATAAACCAAAAGCCTCTTTGATTTCTCGGCACAGAAACCAATGAGCCTCACCAAGTTGATATGATGTATACTACCAATAGTCTGAACCTCAGCTAAAAATTCCTTCTTCCCTTGTCCCACACCGTTTAGGCATTTCACTGCAACCCTCTCACCTCCCAAACTTCCCTCAAAGACAGTACTAAACCCGCCTTCTCCAAGTTTTTTGGCAAAGTTTTCTGTAGCTACTTCTAGCTCTTGGAAAGTGAACCTTGTTGGCATTCCAGGTACCTCGTCAATGAAATCCTCCTCTTGCTTTTCTTCACCTCTTCTTGCTGAGACCACAAAATAACCGATCATACATAGTACGAACAAACCTCCAAACACAGAACCCAGAATTATTCCCAATTTAGAGGAAGGTGATGGCGCAAAGGAACCAGAAACAGGTGTTAATGGGGAGGGGCCAGGGGCAAGTGTTGGCGAGGGAAGTTGAATCTTCAGATATGCAGAGGAGTTATAAATCTGAAAATAGCCGAAGTCAAGCTGATTATCCTCAAGAGTAAATACTTCAGATGGCAGGTAACAACTCCCAGTAAAGTATGAAAACACAACAGCTTTGCAACTGCAGTTCCGTAGACAAGCCTGCTTGCAATGCTCCTCACCAAGCCCCTTAAAGGCTGCTGCATTGTCATCAATTAAATTGAAATAGGAAATTTTTCCAAGGGGTAATAGTTTGTGGCGTTGAATGTCTTGACAAGAGATGGTATTTACCGGTACGCAACTGAAAGTGAATTCCTCGTTGTTTTCATCCTGATGGAAGTACGTGCTATTGGGACATTTGCATTTTCTCTTTTTTCTAATCCTGTAATGACCGCACATGGTCGGGTAACCAGATTCTGGAATGTTACGCAAAATGGGTAGCACATCAAAACCCCCATCAGCTTGATAACATATAGCCTGAGATGGCCATCAGCCTCTAATCTCATGTACTGTAATGGGCTAGTATTTGGTAGCTGTGTGGTGCTATCCGGTTTACCAGAATTTGAGAAAAACATGGCTAGGCTACCGTTAGTAAGTTTCAAGTAACCAGACTTGTTCTCAGCGCTATTTCCTGATATATCTTTTTCAAAATAAATTTGTGGGGGATTTGAATCTACAAAAGCCCGCAAACCATTTCCAACTAGAGTGAGATGAACCCGGCTTTCACTCCAGTTTGTGTCAGAGATATTGGCAGTGAGCATCATGCCTACTGCCATTATCTGTTCTGACAGTAGAGTATCTGTCGGGTGGTCAAAAGATTGCCAGATTGTATTATTATTCATATCGAACAAAACCAGATTACCAGATTCTGTTATATTTATACCGGCAACATATCGGTTACTCACATTTGTGGACCACACCAAGCTACCATCACTGTCATGTAGGGTAAGGCCATTATCTGATGTTAGCTGAAGTGTGGCATTTTCGCTGACAGGGTGTGCGCGGTTTGCTGACCAAACCACTTCTGTGGGAGCAGCGATTTCTGGAGTTCCTCCACCGTCCGCACCAAAAATGAAGACAGAGAAGAGGTAGGTTTTACAAGGGTTGACACAGTAGAAACCAGCACCAAATGCTGGGTCACTGTCATCACTGTACATCCGGAAAATGATTGTTTGGTGCCTTGATGAATCCATCAGGTAATATTTATCTGCTAGGGCGGCCGTCCAATTTTGTGGTGCTTTGGTAATTGGATTGTCACAAGTAGGATACAAACCCGAAGAGAAATCAAGGACAGAGAGAGATATGACCATGAGAAGGCTGAGATGAAAGAAGGCAATGAAGGGATTATTGTTCAGAGAAGCCATGTGGAGAATGGGTGCTTGATAGTAGGTTTGTTACGGAGGTGCTAATCAGAATGTAAGATTCAAATGTGTTAATTTGATTAGAAGTTAAGTAATTAAATACATCTTGACCTCGAAGAACTCAGTTCACTAGTATGGAGTGGTAAATATTGATAAAAAACTGTCCACTTCAGGAATTCTCTATGATTTTTTAGCTACTCTTATTTTTTTTTTCTCTATTGCCAATTACAGGAAACCTTTGCAGTGTCGGGTTGTGGACATGACTAGCTTTCCTTTCTTTTTTGTTGGTTTTTTTTTCTCAAGTAAAAATTGTCGTCAAGCCCTCATTTTCATTCCTTGATAAGTTAGCTATATTAAAACGTCTGAAATATATAGAAAGGTGAAAGATAAAGAGAAGATGGAGATAAGGAATTTTTTTCTATTGATTTTTCATCACTGTTTTCTTTACATTATCTCATATTTATAGCGATCAAGATGGAAAAAGACTCTCCACTAAGCTAACAAACAAGCTAATTAATTGTCTAATTACAGTTGTCACATTAATTACACTGAACAAATTTTTGAACAATTTTTTTAACCGCCTATGCATGTGTTCATTCTTCTTATCCATTTTAGCAGTCACTGGAGGTGCCTAGTTCTTCATCAGATTGTTCTTCTATACGTCCCCTAAAATTGGGCGAGTTTGAAAACACGTTGAGCTTGGCACAAAGAAGATTAAAGCTAGTTTTGACAAGACTTTTTGTAAACACACCACCAATTTATCAGAAGAACAAATAAATTGTATGTTGAGCTGCTTGGCAATCTTCTCTCGAACAAAATGAAAGTCCAGTTCGATATGCTTAGTTTTTGCATGAAAGACTGTATTGGATGCAAGAAATGTAGCATCCAAATTATCATATCACAAAGTAAGAGAGTAGGAATAGTTGTAGCCTAATTCTGATAGTAGAGAGGTGAGCTAAAGAAGCTCTTGAGTAGTACAACCATGTTGCGGTATTTAGCCTCAGTGGAGGACTTAGATACTGTCGTTTGTTTCTTTGAGGATTAGGGTATCAGATTGGGTCCCATAAAAATGGCAAACTCTGTGGTTGAACGACGATCATCTGGGCATCCAGCCCAATCAACATCGCAATATGCATTAAGAGACATATCAAGGGTTGACTTGAACACAATGCCATGATGTAAGATCCCTTGCACATATTTTGTAATGCGTTTTACCAAATACCAATGAAAATCTGTTGGTCTAGCCATGAACTGAGAAACTTTATTGACTGCAAAGGTGAGGTCTGGTTGTATAATTGTTGCATACTGTAATGCTCTCACTATGGATCTGCATAGATGAGATTACTTGTGAGTTTGGATGATTGCAGTCCTGCCTGCACATGGCTTGGTTGGAGCCATAGAAGCTCTTTCTTAGATGATACTGAGATACCTTCTTTGAGATAAATGCGATTCAGTCTCTTGCTTAGTAACTTCAATGCCTAACAAGTAATGCAAATCACCAAGAAATTTTATGAAAAATTGATGATCAAAATCACGAATTAAGGTTGTAATTGCATCAGAGTTAGTGCCAGTGATGATGATATCATCAACATACACCAAAACAAAGATTGTAGCAGTTTTGGATTGAAGGACAAAAAGGGAATTATCTGACTGAGAGCATTTGAACTGATGGTGAACCAAGAAAGCTTTTAGTTTTGAAAACCAAGATCTAGGGGCTTGCTTGAGTCCATATAATGTCTTTCTGAGTTTGCACACATGATTGAGATATAAAGGATCAGAGAAGCCAGGTGATTGCTCCATGTGAACAAGCTCTTCCAAATCACCATGAAGAAATGCATTGTTTACATCTTGTTAATGTAGATACCAATTGCATGAAAGAGAAATACTGAGAACCAATCTAATGGTAGTTGGTTTCACTAGATTGAAAGTTCGAAAGTAATCAATGCCCTCCTGTTGAGTGGATCCTTTAGCCACTAATTTGAATTTATATCTCTCTACTTGCGCATCTGGTTTGTACTTTATTTTAAACAACCATTTAGACCAATTATGTTTGCATCAGGTGGAGGTTTAACAAGATCCCAAGTGGAATACTTAGCGAGCGCATCCAATTCTGTAGCCATAGCTGAACAACAGTGTTGGTGCTTGACAACTTGTGTATAGTAGCTAGGATCACCTTCAGGTTTTGGTGAGGAAGAAGTGTTATACACTTCATGATCATGAAAGTTCTTTGGTTTAAGTGACTTGATTTTATTTCCAGTCAACATAATATGAGTGTTTGAGGTTGAAGGCAAACTGTCAGAGTTAGATATGTTGGAATTGAGACGTCAATTCTAATAAATTAAGTTTGGACTACGCGTTATATAATTACAACACGTCATGTACTGTCGCTAATGTTACGAGGAGTAACATGTCAAAATGCCGCTAAAGGTGATTAATTAATATTCAAGGCATTATATGTATTTCACCAACATTTTGGGTACGAATGCATATAGAACTTAACCAAATTGATTATAATTATTGATTTACTGATTATGATCAATTAATGTATATATGAGTGTTAGTGTAAAGTCAGAAATATTATTTGGGCCAAACCCAACTTGTTTTGAATCAAAGTCCAAGCAAAACAACACAAAATGAGATTTATTGCGATCGCAATACAGTATGAAAATATGGCAATAAATCAGCCAAGTTTTGGCATGATTGATTGCAACCGTAATGGATTTGATTGCGGTCGCAAGACACTTGGCAGGATGTTGTCAAGTCTGGAATTGCCAAGTCTATTGCGACGGCAATGAGATCCATTACGGCCGCAAGAAACCTACTGTAAGGCATGTTTTGACTGTCTAGATCTCTCGGTATCTTTCTGATTGGATAATATAACTTTTGTACCGAATTCGTGGATGTATTTACAACAGTAAATATGAGATTTTTGAAGAGAATTGGATAAAATATAATTACAAATATTTGATAATTAATTTGACATCTTTCCAAGATACACCTAGATCCCTATAAAAGGTCCCGGGTCTCCAAATGTTAGGGGTAACGATTACAATAGAAAAAATATTGTTGATAGGACACATGAGTTGTGCATAGCCATCCATACACTCTTCATTAGTGTTGGTATTTTGTCGGGAAACTTCGTGACCGTTAGAGAAAAGAAAGGCGATCTTGAATTGTTTGGAAGGGCTCGTCGGGAAACACGACGTGAAGGCACTTTCGTTGATTGAAGACTTCTCCGACGTTGATTGGATTAGAGACCGCCCCTTTTATTATTTCATTCATGTTGCAATGATTTTATTTGAATTGAATAATTACAATTGTTTTAGATTAGGGAATGATTTCTTGTATGATACTCTAATTGAATTGCACCAATTATTTATCCCAACAAGTGGTATCAGAGCCAAGTTGCGCATGTTTGAAATACTATTTTTACTGGATTTATCGAATTTTAATTATTGCATTTTTGGTTGATTTTTCTTGAATTTGTGAATAATTGGTTCTTAGAAATATTAATTAAACTTAAATTTAAATTTTATCAAATTTTCTCACATTTTATGCAAATACGAAATTGATATTATTTAAGTTTATTGTTTATTAATATTTAGAATAGTTATTTGACAAATAAAGTTGTTTTTTTGAGAAAAAAAATGCAATACTTTTTGGTCAAAAAATTCAAAATAGTTGATCCAGAAAGTTTTATTTCCAAAACAGAGCATCTTTGTGCTAAAACAAGGTCAATTGCGGTCGCAAGAAATGATATTGCATCCGCAATGTATTTTGGGTATGTCTCTGTTTTTTGAAGTTCAGCAAAATTCCATGTCTGAGGCTCGTTGCGGCAGCAATGAATTTCATTACGACCGCAAGACAATAAGATTTTAGTACTGTTGTGGGGCAAAATTGTTTTGAACTGACATGTTTTGATCTCTGCCTTGTCCTCTACCATGACCACCATCACGACCTCGACCTGGGTTTGGTCTTCTATGTGGGTCCAATAATCTTTGGATTGTGATTCTTTCTATGATAGTAATCACATACTTTGTCACTCTGGAAGGAAAGTGTGTGTGGCAGACTCAATGTAGTTGAACCCTCATGTACTGACAAGGGTATCATTGCCTTCCTCCAACTTTCCTCTTGAACTACTACTGCAAAGGCTTCTCAAAGAGTAGGTAGCGGATCCCTCTGCTAGAGACCCTGTCGAATCTGCTTAAACTCAGAATTGAGACCAACAAGAAAGCAAAAGGTCCTTTTCTCCTACTAGTTGTGAAGGCTAGTGCATCTACCGAGCATGTCAAAGTCAAATGATCAAACAAATGCATTTGCTCCCACATATTATTCAATTATAAAAAATACTTAGTCACACTCATTTCTCCGTATACTAAACTATCCGACTTGGATCAGAGGTGATAGATTTGGTCATGATTATCCTTTTGAAAGTGCATCTCGGCTGCTTGGTCTCACACTTGTCGAGTAGTGCTCAATATCACGAAATGACTTTGCAGTCTGACCTCCATTACATTAATCAGTCATGACATAACTTGTTCATCATCTGCCTTCATGTTCTGAAACTCAGTTATCTTCTCTATCTTCTCAGAGGCTCTACCTTCTCAACTTCTGGCTTATTTGCCGTACCGATAACATATTTGGTTAGTTCTCAGCCTCATTCAATCTTACTGACCGGAGCTGATTCGGAGAAATTCATGTTTTCAATTTTCCCTCACTCACGAAGAGCAAGTTCCCCCTTTTCTTTAATTGACAGAGACAGACGCTTCACGCAAGAAAACTGGAGACGCGATTTGCACTTCATGCGACACACGCGATAGAAGTTGCACTCGTCGTTGATATTCTACTCACACGATGGTGACCTCTCGCGACACATGCGACGGATTCACAACAACCCTAGACGCGATTTGTGTCGAAATGGAACGACGACGACTAACCTGCTCTGGTACCATATAGGTTTCTAACTGGATATCTTTTAATTAACAAATAATCTCATTACATATACATGTTCTATTTTACTCTTTAGTCACTAGAACTATATTATTCACACTTTTACTAAACTACTTCTAAATTAACCAATATTATTCAACCCTTGTTAGATCCTTAATTTGTGCTTAAGTTACTCCTAATATATACTTACAGGTACAACTGGAGTACTGGACAGAGCACTTCAATCTTCAAGTCAACGGCGGCACACAATATTAAAATTTTATCTTATATAGAATTCCAAGGTCAGAGGAGCAATGTAAGGAACGAGGTCAACATCTTCCTATTACTGGCATAGTACAACTTTGTAAATAGCTTCTCTACTTTCTAGGATTTTACTTGGCTATAGACTTGCAGCTAGCGTAAAAAATATATTTGTGTGGAGTCAACGGACGTAACTTGAATCTGTGTAATTATGTGAGTGTTTTCTTACATTCTTCCTATGCATAATGGAAGGCTAATTATGGATCACTAAAATTATAATTAGTAGTATACAAAGTACACAACTACAATTTTGATCTATTAAATTAGTTTTGTTGGGCCTTTAAAAGCGGACGTTGGTCCGGTGTTGCTGAAAGGACTGTTAAAAGATAGTATGGTTTGATTTTAAAGATGGACTTATTAAACTGGAGTTAGCTAATGGTCCGCTTTTAAATGTCACTTTTAACATTGATGCTTACCAACAATCCGCTTTTAAAGGGACCTTTAATAACAGAGCCTGTCAGAAGTTCGCTTTTAAATGATACTTTCAAAAGCAGTGCTTGCCACATGTCTGCTTTTAAAGGTTTCTTTTAAAAGCAAAGCTTGTTTAATCGTCCGCTATAAAAGATTAAGAAAAATTAAACACAACAATTGTGTACACCCAACTGTCTTCACCATTTGATTTTTATTTGATTAATTAAATATCAAGATTTATTATCATTAATTTTCAACATATAATGTATATAATTAAGATTCCTAAAATTTTAAGTTTACTATCACATGGATTAAAAAAATATTCAATCATAATTTCTTTTACATAATCATATCACATATATCCAAACAATCATTTAAATACAAGAAAACTATGAAAAAATTATTTAATTCCAGATAAATTTGAAAAAATCATCTAAATACAGGAAAACTAGAAATATTATGAAATAATTTCACATATTTTTTAAATCTTCAAATGTACTTCAAATCTTCTTTCACGTAGCAAGGCTTTAGTTGTAGAGAGATAGAGAGAAATGAGAGATAAAATTGAAATTATAGTGGTTATAAAGAGATCGGAGATACAAAAGAATGGAGCCATCCGTAGGTATTATCTGACTGATTAATGAGCATTGAATTGATTTCAAATGGACGAAGCAGATTGAAGAAAACGAGAGCAATCCATGGGGTTTTCTCAAAATGTTTTAAAACCAGACCCATTTTAACCTTCACTTTAAAAGACCCATTCAAAACCAGAGCGCCCAAGCCATCCGCTATAAAAGAAAACTTCTAAAATCGAACGTTGGCGCAGTTCGCTTTAAAAGGATTTTAAAACTGAAGGGTTACTGCTGTCCGCTATAAAATGCCAGTTTTAAAACCGGACGGATTGTAGTAGTCCAGTTTAAAAGCCGTTAACATCGGTATTCCTGTTGGTTCGCTTTTAAATAGGAGTTGTTAGTCCCTTTCCGTAATAGTGATACGAGCGGCTGAAAAAGAAGTTACCGAGAAAAAGCATTTGTCTCTAAATCCTCTATTGTCAAATTCCTACGCAGTGATTTTGACCAGTGATCTCAAAATTTATTTTGGAAAATTTATATTAAACACATATATGACTGCATTTTAATATTACGGCTCAGCTGAGAAACATTACAAGAAGCCTCAAGACATGTTTGAAGTCTAAATGACTCGATACGGCCAACTCGAAACTATGGTCATGAGACATAACCATGTCAGATAAAGAAAAGGAGCAGTGTCAGCTCAGTACACACTCTAACCACTACTACAGAAGCGGATACAAAGGAACTTTAGTATTAAAAGCTTTTAAACTGGACTTTATAAAAACTTTGCTATTAAAAATCCTTTTTAAATCTGAATTCCATACATACGCCGCTATTAAAGATTTTAATAGCAGCCCGTTTGAAGGGCCTGCTATTAAAGGGTAACCTTTAATAGTGGAGACTTGAAGGGTTTGCTATTAAATGTTAATCTTTAATAGCGGCGGCTTGATGGATCCGCTATAAAAAATATCCCACATATTGCTCTTTTTTTTCTAATCTGCAGCGTTTATTTTAACCGATCCAACGCTCAAAAAGCACTCAGAAAAATTCCACATATTCATCTCTATCCTTTTCTTTATTTCATTCATCTCTTTTATATATATCACTCTTCATCTCTTATTTTCTCTTCATCTCTCAATCTATTAACATACAAACAAAAAGATCAAACAAAAAATTCAATTCAATTTTTTTTTTCTAAATCTCTATCTCCCTAATTTTTTTAAGAATTAAACTAATTTGTTCATTCTTTTCGTTTTCTTGAACTTTTTAGTATGATTATAGTTTTGAAGCTTTGAGAATTAAACATAAATTAATTCTTTTAGTTTTAAGAATTAAACTAAATTGTTAAGAAGTTTTGAAGTTTTCAACTATTTTTAACTAATTTGAAATTTAAATTCAAACATTTGTTAACAATTTGTTAAGAAGTTGAATTAAATGTTCAAGAATTAAAATGTACACAACAACAGAAAAAATGTTCAAGAAATTCAAATTCAAATAACTGTCACTAAACAGCTGTCAGATTTTTTTATATCTTTAAAAGTGGACCTATATTAAAGACACTCTTTAATAGCAGATCCAGAAAGAGCCTCGCTATAAAAGACCTCTTTAATAGCGGACCTTGAGATAGCCCCGCTATAAAAATATGCCTCGCTATAAAAAGCATCTTTAATAGCGACATTTAACTGGAGTCAGGTATAATAGGTCAACTTTTAATAACGGATCACTCAAATTTTTAATAATCCCAGCAAAAACTTTTAATAATGTCCACTATTAAAGTCAATTTTGTTCGCTATTAAAGGTCAATTTTGTAGTTGTGGACAGACTAATTCCTGTTGTGAAAAGGGAAGCTCCAAAAGTAGTATAAGGGGAACTTAATTAAGTAGTATCATCTATTTCTCCACAGTTCTGATTGGGTTCAACTTGATAATGTAAACACCTGCTGATCTAAAATAAAAACTACAACTTTCTGTTAAATTGAACTATAATTGCCTCGATAAAAGGTATAGTTTACTGGTAGCATAGGATAACAATTTTTCTTTAAAATTTAGTAAAGCCAATTCATGTGTACCTGCAAACGCTCAAAGTATCCCGCATACCCCTGCACAGTGCACACATTGAATATGACTGATGAATTAGTAAGAGATTTCCATTGGATAGATTCAATCAGCCCCTTGTGTGTTTTGTGATAATTTTGATGTTGTTGTTTTGTTTTCCGTTATGGATTAGTGTTCAACAGGTATCCTCTGAGATGGAACTTAAGTCATCTCAAATTCTCATGTGGAATCTATGGCAGTATGGGTTTTGTTTTTGAGTCTCCCAGTGAATACACTTAAAGATGAGGGGTTAATTTTATTAGGTGAAGTAGGCAAACCGGTGCCGGTTAAAGGTTTCATGAACAGCAAAAGGTTTGTTAAAATGAAGATCCTCATACCAGTAGGAGAGGTAGTAAAGGATAAAGACTCTGTGACGCACCCTACGCAAAAGGTTTGTTAAATAGAACATTTAGAACGTGGATTCATCAAGGGGGTCTTATTGATCTCAGTCATAGAGGACCCGCTTACACCTAGCCAAATAGGCAGAGATGACTGGATAATGTTTCAGAGAGACTTGATCGAGCTTTTGGTAATTTCGCTTAAGACTATGAGAAATACTAATGCCCTTGTTTTTCATTTGCCTCGATTTCAAAGTGATCACTTGCCTATATTTCTTCGCTTTAAATCATCAAAAAAGAGAAACAAGCCGGGTCTCAAATGTGAGAATTGGTGGGGTTTAAGAGAGGATTTCAAGGTGTGTCAAAAGTTGGTTGTAGGCTCAGCTGCCAATTGTGACGAGAAAGAGAAGGAATACTATTAATGCGCTGAGGACTGTGCAAGGAGAATGGGTGACATATGAAAAACTCCTTAGATCTAACTTTGTTTCTCATTTTAGGGATAGATATACAAAGGGCAACATGACAAAAATTGATCTGGTCGACATCAAGGCAGATCCTGAAGCCCAGTGAAGCCCTATGCAACCTGGGTGCATAGTTTTTTTTTTATTTTGGGCACTGTGTAACAACCTCCATTTGATTACACAGTGCCAAAATAAAAATAACTTATATGCAACTAATCCAAATGAACTGATATGGCCAGAAACCACTGCAGCTACAGATCAGTGTTGTTGATCAGCTGGTGCATCCAATGCACAGGATGCAAATGATGCATGAGAGGGTGACATAGAATGAAAATATTATATGGAACTTCTCTTTGCTTCTTTTTTCCGTTTTTGCAAGTAGAAATGCACTGAGCATGCATTTATTATCATGCTGGTGTAATGTCATAAGGATCTCAGTTTCATCTCGTCTTTTAATTAACTTTTGGTGCTTGCATATGTGTCTGCGTGCATGAGATAAGAATGTGTGGACATCAAACCGGTGCATGCGACGTTAGGGTTCAGTTTCATCTCGTACGTCATAATCATATATATATAACTTACGTAATCTTTTAAAATATGGTGGTCAATGGTGTAATTTTTCATAAATATTTTGGGTTCAATTATTAATTAATTTACACATTCCATAAAAAATCATTACTAAAAGTGTTTCTTTGAAACAAAAATTGGGGTCAAATATTGACCCCCATTTAGTCTTATTCCCTCTGCCTCTGTGATGAATATAAATGTTTCGAAGGACACTTGAGGAGTTGTACAGGCTTGTAAGAAGCATCAATTTCTTCTCAAAAGGAAACATAAAAGACCTTTTTAATTACCTCCTAGTACAATTTCTGAGTAATCTAGTGTCCCATGCATATTTTGCTGGTAGAGCCAATTGAGCGAGCTCCAATGGAATCAATCCACACCACACAATTTTCAAAGGCCCTTACAATTATGGGAATTTTCAGTTTGATTTAAAAAATAATTCTTTTCATTTGACACCACTAGATGAAAATAATGACTCCACCAGTTACATGAGGTAACATCAACAATGTAGCTAGAAAAAAAAATGTCTCAATTTAAAGTTTCTAATCAGCATGATTAACTAATAACAAAGAGGTGGAAAGAGACATGTATGCAAGTTTTCATAGGAATATTACAAACATTTTATCAGTACACTATACCAACTCTATGTATATTATATGCCTACGGGCCTTTCCCTAAAAAAAAAACTCTATGTATATTACAATGCTACATTGCATCGCATGTTAATTAGTAAATCTTGGTCATGTGAATAAATTAACTAAAGCAGTTATATTTTGTCAAAACAAGGGTAAATTTAATGGTTATAAAGGTGTGCAATTTTCATGATGTGTTGAAAGCCAGTGATCAAATGTTTGGAATAAAATATCTATAGATTGTAAACACCAAATGAGATATTAAATAAGCCATTTAGTAGTTTACAACATTAGATATGCTTATAATTGAAATTAAGGCAATTTTTCTTCTTTTTTCTTCCGAATCTAAGTATATCAATGGTAAGAGAAACCGACAAACAATCGATAACGAAAAGCTATCTTTAACGATTAATAGGCGATAGAAAACTATTACGTTTGAGAAAATGCCAAATAAAATATATAATAAGCCATTTTGTAGTTTACAAAATTAGATATGCTTGTAATCAAACTTATGAAATTTTCTTCTTTTTTCTTCTAAATTTTAGTATATCAATGTTGAAAGAAATCGACAAAAACTTGATAAGGAAAAACTACCTTTAACGATTAGTAGGCGATAAAAAAAGATTTTCTATTTGATGTATATGCAACTAAATTAATCGATAAAATGTAAATGGTTTTTCCAGTATTAAAATTGTATCACATAATATACCTAGTGTGTTTAATGGGAACACAAGTTCTATAAATAGTGGCATCTGATGCTAGGAATTGCATTATTACAATCCATAGTTCAATACATACTAAGCTTGCTAAGGATTCAACTGTTCTTGTTTCTCCTCGGTATTCAACTTTTTTTTCATTTTAATTTTACATACTTTCTAATGCGTTTTTTACTCAGAAGATGAAAATATTCATAATTGTACTAGTTATATATTCAAACAGACTTGAACATGGCAAGTACTCAAGGTTTGAGGGCACTTGTGGTCGACGACGATGTCCTGGTTCGACGGATAACCAAGATGATGCTTCTTCGTATTGGTTTTCAAGTTACTGAAGCGACAAACGGGAAAGATGCAGTGGATTGTTTCTGTGATGGAAATGAATTTAATTTGGTTTTTATGGACAAGGAAATGCCTCTAATGGATGGCATAGAGGTAGTCAATTAAGTATTTACAATGATTAATCATAAATTTATACCACATTGCGTTAAAAAGTATGGAAAATTTTAATATATTTTTAAATAGATAAAGTTGGTCCAAGAATAAACATTTGGTGATCAATTTGATACCTTTATTTTAGAAGTACTGATAAAAATAGTTAAAACAATTTAGCACTGTTCTTATTTTACCCCAGGTGCATCTTTTTTCTTCTCTGTTTTTTCTTTCTTTTTTCTTTTAATTATGTTTCCTGGAGGCTAATGGCCTACATGAATTTTTATTAAAGAAAATCATATTACCAACGGTTCCTTTTGCATGCTATAATTAAATAAACTCTTAGGATTCAACTTATTAAAAGAAATTCTTAGGTCCGATCTTGTTCTATACTTATATAAATATCTTTAAAAAAAACTCTTAAATGTATATATTTTTGTTAGATATTAACATTGATTTGCTGTATTTGTAGGCTACTAGAGTTCTCAAAAAGAAGGGAGTTGGTGCCAAAATTGTGGCAATTACTTCTGAAGAAAATGCTAGTGAGGCATTTGTGGAAGCTGGTGCAGATGCTTTTGTGGTTAAGCCCCTCACCATTGCCAAGCTTGATGACATAGTGAAGACCTTCAACCTTGTCAACTAAAGTGTGTGCTTCATGCATGGTTCCTGTGGAGTCTTTATATATGTTTGTGGGAGTTATTTAATATCAAATAAAATGCAGTGATAAGGCCTTCTTTTGCATGTCGTACCTAATGTGTGAGAAGGCTAGATTTGTCTTGCCTGTCTGTTTGAATTAAGTATGTCATGTATGTTTGAGTAGGATCCGTATCTGCTGCTCTTTTTGATAAGAGCAGGATCCTGCTCTCTTTCAACTCGACCGTTCAATTTTGATCGGACCGTCCACAAATGGAAATCAAAGGCTATATATTTTATAAGTTTTAGATCTGAAAATTTAACGGTCCAGATCAAAAGAGCAGTCATGCTCTTGCTAAATAAGAGCAGCGGTTACGATTCCGTTTGAGTATAGTATGATGTGTCTATTTGAGTTAATGTAATCCATGTCTTGTACTGTTGTGTATTTCAAATAAATAAATTTTAGAGTGGAATATTGGGTTGTCTTGCATATCAATTTCATGTGTCTTAATTTTTTATAAATCATTTTTTGGCTACACATGATGGTGTCATTTTTTCGGTTTCTTGCAAACAATTTAGGTGCTGATCTTATTTTTCTTGAGGAAAAGGTGCTGATCTTATTAATCAATTATGTTTTGTCAATTATGAGTACTCTGATTTTAGGTAAAGTTGTATTTGCTAGATGTTTAATTGTGGATTTGGGATTTTATTTATTCAGATTAGATTTTAGTTGTTGAACTTTGTACATCATAGTATTTAGGCCTAACAGGAGAATATGCATGATAATTCTGTATACCAACACATAGGTTGAGTACCAAATTAGCGATGTGAAAAATAATAATTGTTATTTAATTACGTTATATTGTATTGTATTATTTGTTCATTAGTATATCAGTATATAACATTTTAGTACATTATACCATCATTATTAATCATTATTTTCTTATTTTACAAAATTACAATATTATCGTTATATATATTAATATAATCTACATTATTGTTATTATTATTAATATTAGTATTTATATCATTATTGTATTATAATATTTATATTTGTATTGTTAATAAATCCAGATTGAAGTGTCAGTGTGTTCTTGAAGCCGACACGTCGACACACACTCATCATTATACTATTTTAGATATATCCTTCTACTCAATAAGTCGTATACCACGTATCGCAAGTGCTTTCGTCTTCCGGAGTACTGGTGCATCTTGTAATTGTTAGAATTGAGACTTGGAAAAAAGACTAAGGTCAAGTACTAGGGCGGAAGTGTTTTTAACAATAATTACAATTCAAACTTTTAGATCTTAATCACCTAGATAAAATTTCAACAAGTACTAAGAGCAATTGAGCAATTAAAAAATAATAAAGTGCAAGAATAATATAGAGAGAGTAAAGAGCAAGGGCAATCAAGAGAATACAAGAACACGCGATATAACGTGGTTCGACCTACAAACAAACTAGACCTATATCCACGAAACTTCCGAAACCAAAACTTTCTACCGATTCCACTAAGCAACAAGTGTTCTTTACAATTGCAGAATCTATCTTTGGTTTCTTCTTAATAAGCAAACCAATTTTAAGTTTCTAAACCTATGCAAGAGGCTACACCACTCTACAAGATAAAAGGTCTGATTGACTAATGACTACACAATCAAGGACATGGATGTACTACTTGACAATACAAATATAATGCACCAAATACTAAACTAGCAAGAAAAGAAGTGTTCTTGGATTGACAATTAAACAATAGTAGTTATCCTAAATCTCTAAAGTTAGGCAGATGTAAGAGAATGCTCTAATGCTCTTTCTTGTGCTCAATTGAATACTTGAAAGCTTGGGGGAGGTTTCAGATTTCTTCAGGTTCGTATTCCTAATGTATATATAGGCTGAGCATGGAGTCTTGAAAATGGCCTCATGCCTTACAGAACTCTGTGACGCACTATAGAATCCGTTATAATGGGTTGGCACCTTTTCCAGAATTACCCTTGTATGTTTCTCTGACTGATTTCTGGGCCACCTTGAGTAGGAACCTGTTACTACGGGTTAGGAACATGTTATAACGGGTAGGGAAGGCATTGTGACACCTTTGGGATGCGTTACAACAAAGCATGGCTCTGTATATCCCTTCTTTGCTCAGCTCTTCTCCTCTTAACCTGTTGTGCGAGTTGGGCACCCGTTGTGATGGGTTTGGGTAGCGTTACCATAACGCATGGCTCTGTGAATGCCTTCTAAGCTTGCTCTTGATGTCTTTGAGTATTTCTTGACTTGTGTTAAGCATATTTGAGCCTTTGCAGCATAATAGTGTACCTGCGTTAACCTGCATCTTAACAAAACTCAATTGTGCAATGTTAGTACTGATTTGTTTTGCAAATTGTCATGAGTTTAATCCAATAGTAATAACTTTGTTTAGGGTCTGTTTGGCAAAACAAGAAATAGCGACAGAAGAACGCAATTTAGAGTAATAAAAGTAGAATAGTGTGATTTTGAAAGAGTGGTATTCTTGATTATTCGAATGAGCAAAATTATCGTTTGACAAGTGTTAATTGAAATAGTAGAAATATTGATAATTATGACAATAATAATGATGATGATATAGGAATGATAACAATAATAAATTAAATAATATAATAAATTAATAATAATATACACTATTTGCAAAAATAATAAAAATAATAATATTGATGATAATAATAATAATAATAAAATAATAATGATAACAATAATAATAACTATTAATAACATAATAGTTATTGATAATATAAGAAAATATAATTATTATAATGATATTATTTAATAATAATAAAGTAATGATACAATATAATATAATAATATTAATCACAATAGTAATAATAACTTAGTAAATAATAGAATAAAATATTATTAATTACTAAATATAATACAATTATATCAAATAATAATGATAATTATAGTAATTATAATAAAAATAATATAATATTTATAATTATATGCATTATTTTAAAATAATAAAATAATAAAATAATAATAACAATTAATAATTACTAATATTAATTAATAAATTGTTAATTATAAATAAATATAACATAGTAAAATAATAATGATAATTATATTAATAATAACAGCAATAATATAAAATATAATATTATGCATTATTTTAAAAATAAAATAGTAATAATATAAAAATATAAAAATATACATTATTTCAAAATAATAAATAATAACAATAATTTACAATAATTATTAATATTATTTTAATAATCAAGATAATATAATAATATTATCAATAACATATTATATATAATATACTAAAATATAATTATTTGGATTACAAATTTCGTTGCTAATTTTGTCATACGAAACAGTATATTTATATATTCCATCTATATGATGATATATCGGAATAGCTTATTCTACCCACTATTTTATTCTTTCATTTCGCGTTTGACATTCCTTCGTATTTCTTGAGTGCCAAACGTACCCTTAGTTAATTTGTTCGCTACTAATCCATTCATCAGGATTCGTGTAAATCAAATACAATGAGAATCATACGTCTCTAGCAAGTGCACTGTATGTTTTGTCTTACGAAAAATAATATATTTATATATTCCATCTATATTATGATATATCAAAATAGCTTATTCTATCCACTATTTTACTCTTTTATTTCGCGTTTGACATTCTTTCGTATTTCTTGAGTGCCAAACGTATCCTTAATTATTTGTTCACTACTAATCCATTCATCAGGATTCGTGTAAATCAAATACAACGAGAATCGGACGTCTCTAGCAAGTGCACTGCATGTCGAACGTAATCCATCTATTATTCCTTGCTGGTTCGGGTTTACCTATAAGAGATCCGAGCTGATATCAGATTCCCCATTTCCTTCTCCCCGCCTCAGCTCCTTTGAAAAATCGCGACAGCAGCAAAAATGGTGAAGAAAAGCGATACCAAATCGGAGAAGAACAAGAAACCAACTCAACCAGCCGATCCAGAGGCGGAGGAGAAGAAGCGGCTCCGATCCCTCGCGTTATCCAAGAAGCTTCTTCGGCGTGGTGAGCCGGCGCAGGTGACTGCGCCACTCCGTCCGGCGAAGTCGGTGGTGAAGCTTGACGGAAGAGATGTGGTGAAGCGAGGCCAGAGGAAGAGCCGCTTTCTCTTCTCCCTTCCCGGCCTCCTAGCGCCTCTCTCCGGCGGCCGCATAGGGGAGCTGGCGTGCCTCGCCTCAAAGAATCCAATTCTCTACTTGGAATTTCCCCGGGCAAGTTATTTTTTTTTCTGACATTGTACTATTGTCTTTGGAGGGGGTTTAAGGGTTTTACTGAGGTTTATGAGATAGATCTGTCTCCAATGGGGCATAAATGCTGGTAGAATTTTCTCAGAAACCCTACTACAACGTCCTTACTGTGAAAAGAATATTAATTTACTTGGTTGCAGTACTAGTTAATTGTACTGTTCTAATGACAATTTTGTTGTTAACTACATCAGTCCATCATACTGATTCTGGTTTCTGTTGGTGATGGATTGCATGAATGAGAGAAAATTTGGGACAGGTGAGGTCTGTTGGTGGAGTGCTTCTGTGTTATAAGGCAAATTTGGGTTTTAGTGAAGTTTAAGAAGGCTTAATTTTGGCTTTTATAAAATTGCTGATGCCTTATTGCAACAACAACAACAACAACAAAGCCTTTTGTCCCAAACAAGTTGGGTAGGCTAGAAATGAAGTCCATATTGGAGTTCATTTTCATAAGATTGTCTGAATTTTTACATTGACTCGCCAAGCCTATCACAACTCTCCTTTTTGGACTTGGGACTAGCTATGTAAAACATAGGCGGAGTTGTATTGGTTTAATTAATGTTGTTTTCATCTGTATTGGTATATATTTAGGTCAACATTGTTTGACCACTGTGATACCGACTCAGTATTTTTCATAATAAAAACATACAATTGTACTTCCACATCTTATTTAGATAGGCCATGTGTCATGTTTGGTTTCAATTTTAAACAATTGGTCATTCATCAAGTGATTTGATGAGGGTTGTGATAAGCTTGGCGAGCCAACATAAAAATTCAGCTAATTTTTTGGAGATGAAACCCAATATGGGCTTCATTTCTAGCCTACCCCAACTTGTTGGGACAAAAGGTTTTGTTGTTGTTGTTGGCCATTCATCAAGTGATTTGAAAAGTTAGTGATATAGTTTGTTGGTATGTGACTGGTGGTGAAACAATTCTCAAGTTGTGCCATGTTTGATACGCTCTGTAAGTTCGTATCTAAATAATTTGCAACTGACCTAAAATTTAAGAATTTTTGTTTTTAATATTGATCAATGTTAGTCTGTTGTTAAACAAAGTTATTTAATGCATACCTTCCGTTCTTCTAACATTCAGCTGTAAATATCATCTCTTTGTGGAATCAGGGACGGATGAAGCTGTTTGGCACACATGTTTACCCAAAGAACAAATATTTAACACTACAGCTGACACGATCATCAAAAGGTGTCATGTGTGAAGATATGTTCGAGAGTTTGGTTAGTCTTGTGAAACTTCATTTCTATATTACTTTCTCATACACAAGTGCAAGCTGCTGTTTCGTCCATTTCTATCTGGTACTAGACTTTATCTGACCCATCTGTTTCCCTACCGCATGTTCAGTAGTAACTATTGTTAGAAACTCAGATATGAATTAATTTTCAAAAATCAAAACTACTAAAATAGAAAAGTACCACATTATGCACAGAAGTACTGGCTGGTATTGGTTCACGACTATCTGGTAGTTGCCTTTATCGGACCCGTCTGGTTCCCTGCTGCATGATCAGTGGTAACTATGATTACAAACTTAAGATGGGCCCATATTAAAAATCATGACTAGTAAAATAGAAAATAACAATATTATTCCTGGCAGATAGTCTTTTCTGAGGCCTGGTGGATAGGTACAAAAGAAGAGAACCCAGAAGAGCTCCGACTAGAATTCCCTCAAAACATACAAGTGGTAATCTAATATTTTCTTTTTCATTTTAATAAATAAGGAACTTGGCACATGAAGTGTTATCTTCCATTTTGGTCCAGAAGTTCTAAAGCAGACATGTGATGTAGTTGGATTAACGCTTTTTATAATATTAACTTGTAAGGCCACTATGCACCAAATATGGTTCACAAACTGAAATTTCTTTCTGAGACATACTCCAGAGACGGTATAATGTCTAGAAAAAAACCGTTTGGTTAAAGAAGGCTTATATGAGTTGTACCCAGAGTCCCACCACTTTGTCTCTCTCTATAATCCCCCAATGCTAAAAAAATATTTATTTGTCAGTCTGTCAACTAAAAACACATAGTTGCCAATGGCGGTAAAAATAGTCGTTTTAAACACGTGTTTGTAAGAAACGACCAATTTTACTGACAGTTATGTGTTTTCAGTTGACAAATAAAATATTTTGGGAGCTGCAGAATAATAGCAGCACACTGAATGGTGGGGATGCTGAACAATTCCCATTCTATATAATGCCTTCACTGCATACTAGGGCTTTCCAGTGTGTTATGCGCCATTTCCTGCCATTGTTTTTAGTTAGGGTTAAAGAAGATTACATGAAGGGAATAGTTTACCCCTGTAGGCCATGTTTGGTTGTGGAATAATTTTAATCCGGATTAAATTACTTACTTCAAGTTAAGATGGAGTAAGTTAATCATGTTTGGTGGATTAAGCTAATCCACCTAAAGAGGTGGAGTAACTTACTCCGTATTAATTTCAATCTTACTCCAACTTACTTCATCAATTTTACTCCACGTTTGGTGGATTAAGTGTGGAGTAAGAGAGTTAATCCACCTCTTACTCCACAACCAAACATAGCCGTAAGGTTCAAGTGCAGACAACAACAACAAAGCCTTTGTTCCCAAATAAATTGGGGTAGGCTAGAAATGAAATCCAATCTAAAATGAATATCAATATAATAAATAGTAAAATAATAATAAAAATAACATTATAAAAATGATAATAATAATGCTAATAATAATAATAATAATAATAATAATAATACATTATTCTACCCAATGTAGTAAAATGCGGATTTGAATATGCATGCGGAAGGATACCGCATATCGTATATGCGTTGTGCGGCCGTATATGCGGATTTATATGCGGTCAAATTTATAGTTTCATTATGCATTTCATATAAATTAAGATGAAAGTTATAAATAAAAGTGCATTAAAAGAATCTTAGTTACTCTATACAATACAAATTTGAAATATTAATATGCATGTTCATTTTAATTGATATTGTTGCACAAAATACAAATATGTATAACTGTAAAAAAAATTTAAAAATTCTCTACTTCAATGAACAAAAAATTCAAATTAGTGCTACCAGTAATTAAACTTAGCAATACAATACAAATTTTGAGCTGAAGCATTTATAAGAATTATTTCAATACAAATCTAAAAATATTACAATATTTTACGAAACTAATGAACATATATTGACAAATATATCACAGATAAGATATCCAATTGAACAATAAAAAAATTCTAAACTTAAATTTTAATTGCAATTCTAATATTATATACAGTTGAAAAATATTCAATATCAAGAATTAATAAAATCCAACAAAATATCTATTTGAATCTTTGACCATCATTTTTTTATTAATTTTTAATGTTCACTTCTCCGTGATTCAAAGAAGAGTGTCACTTTGTAGAAAACTCATTTGAACATTTGACCACCATTTTTTAATGAAGTTATATTGGATGTGACGCATAATATTTAACGCATATAAGTTTGAACTCATCCAAGCTGCCGCATGCGCTTGAGCGGGTGCTTAGGCAGGCGTCTATAACGCCTTTTGCAACACTGATTCTACCAATCATAAGTTTTGATTAGTATTCTACGTCGTTAATCTTAGATTATAGTCGTACAATAATAACACTACTTCTAAAATTTAGTTCGTCACGGTTCTGGTACGTGAATCGCTAACTTTCATACACTCCTACGTCAACTCATTAGAGACATTTCATGCCTTTAAGTTTCTTTTTACATCTTCATTTCATGTCAATTTCGATCTACCTCCATCTCTTCTTGTGTTTTCGACGCGGCCTAAAACTCCACTACGTACCGGTACATTAGAAGGCCTTCGCTGGATATGCCCATACCATCTCAACCGATGTTGAACAAGTTTCTTTTCAATCGGTGCAACTCCGACCTTGTCATGTATATCGTCATTTCTAATGTGATCCCTTCTTGCATGTTTACATATCCACCGTAACATACGCATCTCTGTTACGCTCATCTTTTGTATGCGTTGCACTTTAGTAGCCCAACATTCTGCTCCATAAGGTTCAAGTGTAGACCAAAACAAGAATCTCACAAAACATGAGAAATAATATATAATCTACTCTTGATGTTTTTAAGGGAAAAGAAGTTGAGTGTGACTTTAAAGGAGGAGCTGGTGCAAGTGAAGAAGCAACCAATGATAATAAGCTAAAAGATTATGTTGAACCCGTTTCCCCTGGCCTGGACTTAGACGAAGACATTAAGGATATAACTGAGGGTTCAGAACATAAAGTAGAAACAGACAGGACGAATGCTACAACAGAGACTCCGGTTCGACAATCTGCTAGAGTTTCTAAGAGAAGCTTGAAGTAAGAATTGAAAGCTTACATTCTTATTTCTTACTCTCTAACAATTTAACTTTGAGCTTACATCCCAAAACTACAGCCTAACCTAATCATATTCATTGCAATCAGGTCTCCACTGAGCTCTCTTATGATCAAGTTGATCAGATTTCTCCTCAATTAAACTTCCAATTTGCAATTAGACACCAAATATGGCTAACTTATCTTGAAATCTAGCAACCAAATGAGAATTCACATAACTTAACTTGCATCTTCCAGTTTTGCAGAGTTATCTCCTAGTAATGCTTCGGAGGATACTGATGATGAAGATAAACAGACTCTAGCCACAGTTTTGGGGTCCAAAAATGTAAATTCACCTTCCAGCTCCAATGTAGAAAATATCCTTTTCTGTATTTTTTTATTGAGCACTTTTTCATTATTTACTTGAGCAGCATAACCGTCATTTAACCCATCTTTGTCTCAATTTAAATTGATCATGCCAAATTAAGCCTCAAGTTTTATTTTTGTTTGAGCATGCTTTCATTTATTTACTTGAGCATAACTGTCGTTTAGCCCATTTTCGCCTCATATTAATTTGACCATGCAATTAGGCCTCAAGGTTTGTTAGTTTGTCCTCAATTGTCTTCCATATGAAGCAAGCATGAAGTCCAACAAAGTCGTTGAACTAAAATTGACTTTCATCCATATTTATTGCGAGGGTTCTGGTTGTACAAGTTGCCACAACTTTCTTCGGGTATACAAGTAAAAATACGTAGATATTTGTGAAAGATGTCAATGTGTTCAGTCTGCTTGGTATAACATCAGGATTCAGGTGAACAAACCCTCGTAGCACTAAATTAATCTGATATCAAACTCAACATCAATGCACTAAATTTATCATATATAAAGCCAAGTCCATAGACTCAAGGATGTGCATTTTTGGCCTCTTCCTTGTACTTGATTAACTTGAAAATTTTCAATTTAAATCTTGTCAGATAAATGCTTCTTTTATGTAGTCCAAATTCTGAATGTGCCATATTAATTCTAAATAGAGTCGACACAACTTGTAATAGTAGACATTCTTCTATTATAAATTTATAATGTGTGAGCATCATTCCTAGTAAGAATAAGTGCTCAATAGTTTTTCTGTTACCCTTGACTATTTACAGACTGAAAGTGTAGAACAAAGAGCTACTTTTCTTAATGCTACAGAGAGTTCACTTGTAAAGAAAAAATCACAATCAAGTAAAAAAACAAAGGTTCAGGCTACTGTGTCGAGCCTTTTTCAGAAAGCAGCCGCAAAAAAGGTGACTTTAAATGTGCTCTTAAATGTTAATATTGTTTCCAATGATGACTTTATTCACTTATTTCTTTATCTTTGCTAAAAAATTAGGAGGGATCAAGCAATTCTGCACCTTTATCAGGCACAAGAAGAAGTGGTTAGTTCATTTTTCGAAGGAAAATTCACCATTTGGTCCTCAAACTTTCTAAAAAAAACATGTTGGTCCTTAAAGGCTTAATTGTTTGCACCAACTTGGTCCTTGAACTTTACAAAACCAATCATTATACTTTCAAACAAGAGTCAGATTAGCCCTTGAACTTTCTTAAAAAAACTCAAATTAGTCCCTAGACGTTAATCTGCACAGATTTTTTTAAGTGACCTTTTGATTTCCACCGAAAGTGGAACCTTGCCGCAGCGGTAAAGATGTCGCCTTGTACCAGGAGGTCATGGGTTCGAGTCGTGAAAACAGCCTCTTGCAGAGAAAGGTTGCATACAAAGACCCCAAAGTGATCAGACCCTTCCCCGAACCCTGCGCAAGCGGGAGCTACGTGCACCGGGCTGTCCTTTTGATTTCCACTGGTTTCATTAAACCTTTATTTGCACCAAAATTAATTCATGATTTTTTTTAAATTTGTTATTTATTCTCTATATTTCTATTTGCATTGTAGATTGGGAATAGGACGACGTAAACGAATCAAATCTGGGTTATATGACCAATTAGATATATTAGAGAGGCATGAGTGTCCAATTTTCAACATAATGTTGGTATAGTAGAGAGACAATATATGTACTATATTAGAATTCAAATATATTAATTATTATTTTTGCTCAAAAGTCCATGGACCATTTTGAGTTTTTTAACAAAGTTCAAGGACTCGTTTGGTTCTTTTCTTGAAAATATAGGACTAAATTATAAAAGGTCACGGACCAATTTGATTTTTTTTTAAAATTTTAAGGACTAACTTGGTTCTTTCTTGGATGTTCAAGTTCAAGGACCAAATTGATACAAATGAAAGTTTATGGACCAACTTATTTTTTTTAAGAAGTTGAGGACTAAAAGGTGAAATTTCTCGTTTTCTGAACTTTAGAATGTTCAACGAGCTAGTATGTTCAATGAGTTAGTATGTGAACTGTGAAGTTTGTAACAAAAATTTTGCTTCATTAATGCAGAAAGAGCAACTCCAAGAAAGAACACGTCTAAGGTACTCATTTGGAAATTACATGTTTTCTTTGTTGGAGGCATCATATGTTTACATTTTTAGTGTTTGCTTTGGTTCTCATTTGTCAGTTATAGTTAGCATTCTTTTATTATTTTTTAATGTTAATATGCCTCGTGGATATAATACATAGGTTTGTATTATGTGTTAAATGATATACAAAATCTTTTTACAACTGCAGGTAATAGAAGTTGAAGAGATCTCAAGTGGACCTGAGGTCAGCCTTATTTTATATATAAGTGTTTTAAAGCCATATAGCAGTAATTGAAAGGTGATACTTATTATTTTTGTCTCATAAAGTTTTGTGTTAAATAGGAAGGAAAAGACGATAGTGATGAAGATTGGACTGCGTGATGTGGTCTATCGTCAAATCCAAGGCGCCTTGAGCATTAATTTATGAAAGTTAATTTGGTGTTGATTTGTATGTTCAACGTTATTGAACTAAAAATTAAGATATTTGTTTATATTCCCACCATTGTGTATGCTGTACGACCACTTTCTGATACCTTTGGATCGAGAAACTCAGCTATAGCAAACCATGATACATAACCTGGTGCATTGTGAATGAGAAGTCCAGCAGGTGTGTGGCAAATTTTCTTAATTTCAATCGACTTCAGAAATACCAGTGGGATGCACATTCATGTTTTTATGTACATCCCGTTGTACTGTTTTAGCATGCAATATCTTTTTTTTAAGCAGAAAACTAATTTTCAAAATTAAGTATTTTCATTATAAGGAAAATATAATCAATCTTTGGTCTTTGAATCTGTATATTATTGCAAACTATTTATTTTTATCTCTCGATATAGTAAAATGATGGATTGTCGTTTTTTTCTCAAGTAAAATGGATCTTTAGCTTAAATATTAGTCATAGGATGTTCATTATGACATGATGTTTATCAAAGTGTTGATGCAATCTACAATACCTGAGCAAATAAAGAGATTATTCAGTTGTACATGTTATTTCAATTTTTGATGGTACTCATGTCTGTCATATTCATCTTTGAACTTGTAATTATGTTGATGCATTTAATCAATTGGTATATGACCCAATTTTATGCCTTCATTATCAATTGGTATGCGACCCAAACTAATCATTGCTCAGTCATGCATTTTAACCTTACTTTTAATTCAAAGTTAGCATTGATTTTTCTATTATTACGTCCATTGATGTCAAATACTTGTAGCCTTATTAATACTTATTGGGCCTTCCTGGGTTTTTTTTGTGTGAACAATATACTGTTTAACACTTTTGTGGGCTGAGCTCACGTTAATAAAAGAACTGTCCGAACTGAACTATTGGAAAGAGACTTGAAAAAAGATGTTTGTAATAAATTGGGGAGGGGTAGATTCTCGTGATTTTGAATTCAAATTTGGATTCAAAGTTTTTTGCAGTTATCAGATTGCATCAAGATTCGTAAAAGATTCATGTGGTTTACATTAGGTCCGAATTTCATTGCAAAAAGTGTGAATCTTGATGTAATTTGATGGCTGCAAAAGACTTTAAATTCAAATTTGATTCGAAGCCACCAGGATCCAACCCTTCCCGTAATAAATTATACCTTAGGCTCAGTCAGTATTGCGCAAAATGAAAGAAAGGATGGAAAACAATACTTTATTGTCGTACTTTTTAATTTAACTAAATTCTTGTAGCCATTACAATATATCAAATGATCAGATGGTACCTTTCCAATTCGATATTTTATTGAAATGGTCAATTGCTGATTTGCTGGTCCCTTCGAAAAAACGAGAAGGTCAGGGTTCCATTAAAATAATTCATTTAATTAATAGAAAAAGAGACGCAGTCTTGTAAAATATATGTGAATGATTTAATATTCCGTAAAATAATTCCTTTAATTAATAGAAAAATAGACGCAGTCTTGTAAAATATATGGGAATGATTGAATCTTCCGTTTGCATGGCATTGTTTAACCTTAATTTATTCAATTCGAAAAGCTGGTTCGGGTCTCTATACGACCAAATGCATTATGTGAGGTGATAACTCCCAAATAATATCTTCCTCAGTGCTATTAGACCAGGCATTACTTCATTTATAAGCTTTGAGATATCAAACAAATGTTTCTGACTAGACAACTTGGTATTTTTATTCGTGATGACTAAGACAGCGTTATATTCAACATATAATTCAACCAAATAATGGCCAATTGGCAATTGCTTTTCTATTTGAAAATGGCAATTGGATAATTGTTTAATCGGGATTATTACGATCTTACCTGTTATATGTGGAAAAACGAAGCCGTGGAGAGTTTGGGTAGTGGTTTATTTATTGAAAGTGTTGAAGCAAAGTTATAATTTGCAAATTCAAACAATTATTGTCTAACCCGGATTATTGGTAGCTTCATGTGCACTCTTTGAGAGTAGAGCTGCTAATGGACGGATTTAAGTCCATATTCAGTTTAGTCCGCTAATGAGGAGTTGAAGTTCATGATCAAATCAAGTCTATAATTATCTACTAATATTTAGTTCACGTTCAGTTCATCTTATAACTGAATAGTGTCCACTATTTGTCCATAAGCTAACCATATGGACATGATTCTGAACATCACAATATATTGTTCTCTTTAAATTAAAAGTTCTTTCATTATTGTATTGAATAACTTAGGTTTTTTTGTGCGAATAACTTTGTTCTCTTTGTGAAACAGAGAATTAGAACTTGGTTGATCTATTGGGATATTTGAACATATTTTCATTTAACCGCACATAGTCCACAATTTGTCCACATTAGTTCATAATTTGTCCATAATTATTACAGTTCAGTTTTAGCAATTGAACTTAGACTGAATTTCAACCAATACCAAGAAATAATCCAGTCTATAAATGTTCAATAGTGTTCAACCCATTTTGTCAATGAACCGTCATGTTCATTAGCAGTCCTATTTGAGAGAAATTTAATTTATTGTCCTAGCTAGGGATCTTGTTTGTTTCTCTTTTTTAAATAAAATTTTACATTATTTTTTTTAGGACCTTTGATTTCTGATAATCAATTGTTCTGAAAAGTCAGCTCAAGGAAAGAATCAAAGGAAAAAATAACTTGAACCATGCTAATACCCTTTTGTCTTTTTGAGAAAAATCATGTAATACTTGAAATATTTTGGAAGATGATAGCATATATGCGACCATTATTGTTGGATACCCCTGACCTGTCAATAAACGATTGGATCTAACAAAGGTTTCATTAAACAGAATGAACAAGTATTTTCCAACATCTTTTTGGATCCGAATTTGTTGCTTGTATTTGAGCTAAGTAGGATTCTGTTGTCTCAATTTGATCGTCACGAATCGATTGATCGTCGCAGACGACTGTAATTTGATTCACAAAATATGTACTTTGACTGTTAGATGAATTTTGAACGATTTAGATCGAAACAAGAAGGAATTATATAAGCAGCGGATTTGGTTCCTCTTTTTTGTATGTTCTAGCATTTAAGGTATATGATAAAGAACATCTCTTCTCATTTTAATATTCCAGAAATGCAATTGCTTATGTCTTCGCAATCTTTTGTGTCTCGGGCTAGATTAATTAAATTTTAATGTGTCCATTGCAATACAATTTTCTCCCAATAATTGAAATAAATACTCGAGTAAAAAATGATTAAAGGAAAATTTGGATATAAGCCATCTCAAAACTTCAAACTTAGAAAATTGCTATTTAAAAGTACTTTTTTTGTCTAATGGTATCTCAAAACTTCAAATTTAAAAACTTACCACATTTATATAATGATTGTACAAAGTAATATTGAAGGATTGGTGATGTTTCAATTATTTTATGATTGCAAGAATTGACAACAGTTTGTAACTTTGTGTTACACAAGAATGAAAAACTTGACCTAATACCATTTTAAAAACCAAACAATTAGGAGCAAGTTGAATTAATTATTTTTTTTGTCAGACAGGAGACAGCTGATTTTAGCACATCTGAAAATGACAAATGCTGAAATCAATCCTACATTGAACTTTTCTTAAAGGAACATTAAAATAATCCCAATAAATATATTTATATCAAAAAGAGAACCTTTATTGATTTATTATTTTACTTCCTCACACATATACAATTATACAAAAGGAAAACAAAAAAGAGGTCTCATCTCTCTTACAAAATCTACATCAAGTAGTTGCTTGCCAAGAAAAAACAGCAGCAAGAAAATCAGCACGGAATCCTCAACTGGTACTGATGTCTAACACGCAAAAACATATATACAAAATAAACCCAAAAAAGAAAGAGGCGTTATATTTAATTACATGAACTAAGAACAAAATCAGCAAATTATTCGCAAACACTCTGAATATCTTCAATTCACACCATTTGTTTTGACCCACCACAGCTCGCAATCCATGGATGGCTTAGAGCTTGCTCGGCAGAGAACCTCCTCGTGATGTCCCGGGACATCATCCGACGAAGCAAATCCTTCGCCATGGGCGAAACCCATCCAAAAATCTTTGTTGGGAATCTAAGGTTAGCACGCAACACAGCCTCAAAAATGTCCCCGGCAGATTCCCCGTCAAAAGGTGCCGTTCCGGACAACAACATATATATCACCACGCCAGCACTCCATACATCCACTTTCTCGCTGTATCTCCTCCCTGAAATCACCTCCGGAGCGACATAGTACGGTGTACCCACAATCCCTTCCATCTTTTCCTCCTCGTCATCTTCCATTGCACCAAACCAAGCGGCCGAACCGAAATCAGTCAATTTTAACTTCCCGTTCATGTCAAACATGATGTTGCCGGGCTTGACATCCCGGTGCGCAACCCCTCGACGGTGACATGATGCTATAGCTTCTAACAATTCAGCGGCTAAAGCTGCTGCCTCATGTTCCGGAAGTGGTGCGCCAGAGGAGATGCGATCAAGCAAGTCGGTACCAGAACAGAGATCAAGTACTAGATGAATTGACGATTCATCTTCGAAAGAGTCGTGTAAGGAAACAACATGAGAGTTCCCGACCGAGGCGATGCGGTGCAATTTGGACTCGTGCTCAACACACTCGCGGTCGTAGGAATCCGCAAGAAGTGACTTGTCAATGGATTTGACGGCAAGAGATTCACCGGTGCGGCGCGAGAAACAGCGATAGACGGTGCCAAAGCGGCCCCTGCCGATCTCTTGTCCGACCTCGTAGTGTTTGTTCACTTGCTCGCTCATGAGTTGTTGTATATTCTCTTTTATGTTTGCTAGTTTGGGGAGGAGGAGAAGAGGAGGGTATAAATAAACGCAAAGGAGTGCAGAGGAAGTAGAAATAAAAGGTTCTTAGGAGAATATCCTATTACTTAGTTTCTAGGAAGGTCGTTTTGATCCAACGGCTAGCATGATTTTGTTGTAATAAGAGAATTTGCGTTGATTTTGTTGTATAAGACAATTTAGCGTGAGGCATGTAAGAGGAAGACCATTAAAGGAACAGATGCTTTTTTTTTCATGATATAGAATAGTTTGTTGAAATCGAGTAAACGACCTTAACCAGCAAGTAATATATTGATATTTAAATAATCTAAAGTAGGCAGCTTCGATCTGTATCTCAATTTATTATAAGTTATCATTCAACGATCTATTATCGAATAATAATATTCTCTTGTGGATTCTTATCAAAAGTTGACTAGCTATATGTACTGTGGCTTTCAACGTTCAAATGTTCAATGCAGCTAATTACAGTCAGAAATATGCAACATAAATTCAAAGATGTCAAAGATCCTGTTTGATCTCGAAACAGCATTTCATGTTATGAGGTCATATATATCTGATAATTAATGCATTTGCACAAAAAACCATTATTCTGATCTATATACAATATACTCATTCTATGCACACCTAAAAGTAATTATATTTTGAATTTGTGGTCATCCATGTGATGATTAATTAACTAATCCCAGTAATGTCAGAATATTTATTTAATGTAATGCTTTTTTTCACAACGGAACATAGTCAAACTGTCGTTATACTTTATTTTGGCTAGTAGAAAATATATTATAAAATCGTATATAACAGTATTTTTGTTATTTTATTTTTAATTTTTTTATTACACATTGACACACATGAATCCTCGATCGAATGAATTCCAAGAAAATTTGTTGGTAAATTTGAGAAACGTACAACAACAACAACAAAATAATAATATTAATAATATTAATATAATAATAATAATCATAATAATAATAATAATAATAATAATAATAATAATAATAATAATAATAATAATAAAGTTCAAACAAGGGACTGCTATTTTGACATACATGTATGAAAATATGTTCTATTGATATTTGCTTATCATCATTTCAACGACTTATATATCACACAGCATGCATGCATCTTCCTTTGGTTTCTTTTTTTTGAGGAAATCTTCCTTTGGTTTCGTTGTCATATTTTACTTGCTAGGGAAGTAGGGAATAGCTAGGAAACATATCATTTGAAAGTCAATCTCTGCATTTTAGTCAGAGTTGAGCAATAAAAATAAAAATCAGATTTTGAAAAGCACTGTTTATGAAAATGAACAGTAGCAATCAACGTTGAGATATAAGTATATAAAATTCTTTATTAGAAGAGGACAAGGTTATTTATTGTGTCACAAATCACAAGCATCAGATTCTTTCTTTTGTTTTAATCCCTGGCCCTGCCAATAGATGCAAACAAAACAAAAGGAAGTAGCTAGAGTTATTATTATTATTATTATGGCGTAATATCAAATATATTCATAAAAAAAAACAGGAAATTATGTATTTTCCTCTAAATTCTAATATTACATATTTCTTCACTAAATTTAAAAAACTCACAAATTTATCTGTTTTATTATCTTTGATCGCATATTTCTTCACAAATTAATCTAGCCGCCCTCGATTTTTTTTTTGCATAACAATTTTATATATTTATACAATTCGTCAAATTTTTTTGAAAGATATGTTTATAATTAAATTTTTTAAATGTACCTCATTTTGCCCATAAAAAAAATTAGAAATATTGTCTCTCCCTAACGGAAATACTGAATCCGCCAATCACTTTGTTGACTTCTTGCATTTAGATGGATGGCATTTCACATTTTATACAAAAAACTTGTTTACGAGAGAAAATGAAGCCGGGAAAAAAACCGATCCATTTGAAAATTATTAGGTCACCAAAACTCAACTATATATTTATTTAATTGCTTGATAGATAATCAATCAATTTTAAATTTGCGTTGAATTTTATGCACAGTACGTCTAAAATATAATATATCTAGTTATATTCTTTTTCTGAACTTTTAAATTCTAACAATTTTTATACAAGTTAATTAATTGGTTTGTTTCAAATATTTATCTACCTCCAAATCTCTAATGGTTTTGTTAACTTCTAGGGAAGAATTAACCAGATATATGAAGATGTCATGGCTGATGGTAATTACACCATCTATTGACTTGTGATTGGTTAAAGTAGACATCATGTGTGTTCTATAAAAGAACCGTCAGAAGTTGCTAACATGTGTTGTCAAAAAAAAGGAAAAAGAAAAAAAAAGAAAGACAAAAAGGAAAACGACCTTTTGTTAGGAGAAACGAATATGCTTCCTTAATTAATGGGAGATTTGTCACTTTCACATCCTTTGTGTGTGTGTGCATGCATTTGGCAAGTTGCTTTGTTATTTCTTTTGTGGAAAAGTGAAAACTATCAACTTGATTCTTCTTTTTATTTTCCCTATCTAATAGCATGAATGACATTATTTTGAAATTTCAAATTTGTTTTTAGGTTGTATTGATTATCGATCACGGATGAACTAAACATCAAGCTTAAGTTTTACCTCTTTTTGAATTATAGCATGGACGAATTCAGAATTTTCGTTACGGAATGCAAGATCTATATTTTTTTCAGAAGAAGAAGAACAAAATGATGCATATTCTTAAATATATAAAATTATTTTACAAAAAAAAATAAATCGTATAAATATACAAGATTACTTTACAAACAAAAAAATCAGTAGGAGGTTACTGGATCCGCCCTTGAATTATAGTGTGCAAATCTTAGCCATCCGATTCCAATCAGATGGCTCAAATTTGATTATAGAAGCATAATTTGAATGCTATTGTGCATTAATTTTCTTTCTGTCTAAATGAAAAGACGCTTAGAAAGCAACAAATGCATACTAAATGTTTTGTTTAAGAGGTGGATGAACCACCTTCACAAATGCATATATCTTGTATTATCATCCATTTATTTTTGAACCATTCTGTTTGTAGGTAACGTGGGAATTCATATCCGCTGTCATTATTATGATGGCAGGGATTAGCTATTGTTCCACTGACAAATGGACCCCACAAATAATGAAACCCCCCTGAATTAAACTACAGTCGTCTAAATTTAAGACAGCGGATCAGATTTAATGACAGCGAAATATGATAGAGAAATAATGGCAGCGAATACGGATCCGATAACATGGTACATTGCGGATCAAGGACCACAAAACAGAGATATTTTTGCTCCGGTACGGTCGTACGAATCAACACGTCGGTACATGACAAATTTAGACCGGTACAGCTGTCCGGAGGTAAAAGATCAATGATTCTCGTCTTGGTATTTTAATACTAGTGTTGATGAATCTTTTTCTTTAGCAAGTACAAAAATAAAGTAGTATTAAATATCATATTAATTATTTTAATTATTCTTTATGTTGTCAATCAACGATTACATTCTGACTTGTAAATAATTAAAGAATGAAAATATTTCGGATGATTTTCAGCATTTGATATATTTCTAATAAATTATGCCTTGTACTCAGTATTACACAAGGAAAAATAAAGGACAGAAAATAATATGTTTATCTTTTCATATTTTTTTTTTAATTAAATTTTGTGTAGGTACTAGAATATATCAAACGATCCTTTCCTATGTAGACGTTTGATTGAAACTGTCAATTGCTGTACCTTGCAATTAAATGCAGTCATTGTAGGGTCGGATTTAGGATTTCATCAGGAGAGAGAAGATTTATTTTTCAGAAGATAAAATGATGTATATTTTTAAATATATATAGTTATTTTGAAAAATATTGACAAATCGTATAAATACATAAAGTTATTGTGCTTACACAAGATCCACCCTTGATAATTGACATCACTGTTCGATCCATTCAAATAATTCCATTGTAATTGCTGAAAAAACAGGCGCATTCATCACTCATCTAAAATAGTATAAAGATGGATGCGTGTCGGCATGTCGGCTTTAAGGACACGCCGACACTTCTATCTGGATTCTGGATCCTTTATTTCTTTTACCGTCTTGATCTTGAGTCGTTTATTGTTTGATTGGATTATATGTGGCAATTTTTCTTGTGATTTCCGTGTAGAAGTTTGAAATTTGCTAAATTTCTTTGCGTCCCACTCGCCACATGTATTTTTTTTTTTGAGAAAAGACTCGCCACATGTATTAAACAGAGAATTATTTGATATATTGTTATATTTGTATTAATTATCTCTTTAATGTTATATTTAATGCTTTATCAATTATGCTCTTTTTTTATTAATTGTATGAATATCATAAGTCACTTATTAAATATATGAATATCAATTTGTATATATTTAATTTCATACTATCTACATATAAAATATTTCATATTGCATGTATTTTTCTATATGACATTAAATTTAATATTGTAAAACAATTATATAAATCATATTAGTATTTTACATCATATACTATAAATGATATTATGTGTATATTTCTCATATCACACGTATATAGTTCATATAACTCATATAATTATTTTCATATCATATGTATATATCTCATATATTTTTCATAAAATAATTCATAAAATTTTAAGTATATAAAATAATATAAAAATAATTTATAAAATTTTATGCATATATATTATCAGTTCTAATTAGATCGAGCGAATCTCAAATTTTAGATCTAGTATAATATATGGAAATACTTAGACTGGTGAAATTAAATGAATTTTCCATATGCATGACATTTGCAGCCTAGCCGGGTACCCTTTATTTATTCAATAAGAATAAGTAGGTTAGGATTTTGATAGGGACAAATATTTTTTATTATTATAATACCTGAGATGATAACTCTAGTAATATCTTTCTTTGGGCTAACTGAACGGACATCTTTTTTGTACTAATGGAATTAAAGGAACATAATATGCTTTAGGGATGGAATTAAATATTAAATCATCAAGAAGTCTAGCTGAGCTCTGGTGTTTAAATAATGATACTTCAATTTTAGTTAAATTGCATCTTTTATTGACTCATAATCATAAAGTTTATGTTATTTCATTGCAGCTTCCTCAAAGAAAAATATAACAGATGCATCAGAAATACTATTCTCCACAGGTCTTAGAAGGATGATTTGGGTTTTGAAGCTTACTGGAGGGGGATTTGTATTGTTATCAGCTTATTATGTTTTTTGAGAAGTGTATACTTGAAACTAGTTGTTCTAAGTACAAGCTGAACTATTAGTAGTATAACCTAGTTATAAATACTCACTGGTGTTGGTACTGGTACTGAGTTGTAGTACCAGTTGAATTTTTATTTTCTTAATAAAACTGGTGAGGATAGCCACTTCTTTTATCTAACTGATATCTTTCTTTATTTCTAACTTTTGGATATTAAACAGAGGTTTTCTGAGAAGACATGCACCATGGTATATTTTATTGATGATGATTGATTGCGGTGTGTATTTAATGAATAAATCAGCCAAATAATGGCCAATTGAAATTGAGTTTCTATTTGAAAATGGCAATTGGATCATTGGTTGATCCAGACATGCTCATACCTAATTTTTATGTGAAGAATTGAAGCGGTGGAGAGTTTTGGATTGTGGTTTTATTTAATGAAAGTGTTGAAGCAAAGTTGTATTTTCCAAAATTCAGACAATTATTATCTCTCCTTGATTATGTTATTCAAGCCGTGGAGAGTTTGGGATAATGGCTTTATTTAATTGAGGGGTTCTCTTTCAAAGAAATTTTGTTGTCCTAGGGTTGTTCGCTCAAATAAAATTCCAGTAAATTCAAATAAAATTTATATCTTGAAATGCAGAATGATTTGATGCATTCTGATTTGTAAATAATTAACTATTGAAATATTTCGGTTCATTGTCAGGATTTGAGATGTTTCTAATAAATTATGCCTTGTACTCAGTATCACAGAAAATAATATCTTCTATTTTCATTAAGTTATTTTCTACTTAAATAATATCAAATGATACTTCCCCAATTAGACGTTTGATTCCAATTGTCAATTGTTGTAACATGAAAAATTAAACGCCATCATTGACGTCAATGATACTAAGAACACCAAGTACAGGCGGAACTAGTAGTAGTATAATATAGGTGTAAATACTCATTGATACTGGTACGGGTACTGGTATTGGTACTGGATTGTAGTACCGTTTGAGATTGTTAGTTTAATTTTGGGCTGTGGTACCATTCCAAATTTTAGTTTCTTATAAAACAGAGGATACCCACTTCTTTAATATAACAGATATCTTACTTTATTGATATCAAGAGTTGTTTTCTGAGTAGACTATCATGGTATTTTATTCATGCTGATTAAGATTGCGCTATAATATTTAATGAATAAAAAGATCATATAATGGCCAATTGGCAATTGAGTTTCTATTTGATTACTGCAATTGGATAATTGATTGATCCGGATATGCTCCTTACCTAATTTATATGTGAAGAATTGAAGCCGTGGAGGATTTAGAATTTTGGTTTGTGGCTTTATTTAATGAAAGTGTTCAAGCAAAGTTTTATTTTCTCAAATTTAGACAATGATTATTGTTAGTGAGGTGTTTTTTTTTTCATTCAAAGAATCTTTTTTTGTCCTATGGTCGTTGTCCATTCAAATAAAATTCATACATTATTTATTTCAAAACGTCTGATTTCTGATCATGAAGCATTCTGAAGAGAGCTCAAGAAAAGAAGCAAAACCAAAAAAAAAAGTACTTCAATCATGATAAAATACATGATGATGTCCTGGATGATGGATTGATGATGGTAAATGCCAACAGAAATCTATAAGAAAAGCTGTAATATACCGGTACCGAACTGGTATCTGCTGATTCAAACTAGTAACTGAACCAGCACTATATCCAAGTTTGAGAATTTGTAAGACCAACTTATTGACATACCAACCAAATGCTCTCTCCAAATTTGAAACATTCTAAAGTTATATAGAAGAATTGCTAATTGTGGCATTTATTAATTAATTTATGATTGCAAGAATTGACAAATGATTATAACTTTGTGTGGGATAAGAAAGACAAGTCTGACCTAACTACATCAGATTTTAAACCCAAAAAATTAGGAACAAATTTCATTAAAATTTTCAAGGATATCTAATTAATTATTGACACATATGAAAATGACTAGCCCTGAAATCAATCCGAAAATTAAACTTCTCTTCAAACTAATTAACACCAAAATAATCTCAATATTACAGCATTTACACCAAAATCTTTTGGGTTTTGACAGTATTGTCTCCTTTTATTGATTCATTATTAGTTTATTACATTGCCTCATACATATACAAAAGTAACAAAAAGGGTTTCAAGTCTCTTATACAATCTACACCAAGCAGTCGCTTGCCAAGAAAAAACAACAGCAGCGGATTCCTCAACATGTACTAATGTCTAACAAGCTAAAACATCTCCATAAACTCCCCCAAAAAAAAAAAAGAAGAAGAAGAGTACTTATATTTACATGAACAAAGAAAAACTCGACTAATTATTTTCAAACACTCCTGAGTTTCTTCGATTCACGCCACTGGTTTCGACCCACCACGGCTCACAATCCATGGATGACTTAGAGCTTGCTCGGCAGAGAACCTCCTCGTCACATCCCGGGAAATCATCCGACGAAGCAAATCCTTTGCCATGGGAGAAACCCATCCAAAGATCTTTGTGGGAAACCTAAGGTTAGCACGCAACACAGCCTCAAAAATGTCCCCGGCAGATTCCCCGTCAAAAGGCGCCGTTCCAGACAACAACATATATATCACCACGCCGGCACTCCACACATCCACTTTCTCACTGTATCTCCTCCCTGAAATCACTTCCGGAGCAACGTAGTAAGGGGTGCCGACAATTCCTTCCATCTTTTCCTCCTCTTCATCTTCCATTCCACCAAACCAAGCGGCCGAACCGAAATCAGTCAATTTTAACATCCCGTTCATGTCGAACATGATGTTCTCGGGCTTGACATCCCGGTGTGCAACCCCTCGACGGTGACATGATGCTATAGCTTCTAACAATTCAGCGGCTAAAGCTGCTGCCTCATGTTCCGGAAGTGGTGCGTCAGAGGAGATGCGGTCAAGCAGGTCGGTACCAGAACAGAGATCAAGTACTAGATGGATTGAAGATTCATCCCCGAAGGAATCGTGTACGGCAACAACATGCGGATTCCCGACGGAGGCAATCCGGTGTAATTTCGATTCGTGTTCGACGCACTCACGGTCATAAGAATCCGCAAGACGCGACTTATCAATGGACTTGACAGCTAGAGATTCACCGGTGCGGCGCGAGAAGCAGCGATAGACGGTGCCAAAGCGGCCCCTGCCGATCTCTTGTCCGACCTCGTAGTGCTTGTTCAATTGCTCGCTCATGAGTTGTTGTATCTTATCTTTTGTGTTTGCTAGTTTGGAGAGGAGGAGAGGAGGGTATAAATAAACGCACAGTAGACGGGAGTGAAGACCGAGTTAGAAAGATTCTTAGAAGAATATTCCAGTTTCTGGGAAGGTCGGTATGATCCAACGGCTAGGATGATTTTGGGGTACAACACTATTTACGTCAGCCATGACTTGTATGAAGACCTTTTGATTAGAACCGAAGGTAATTGGAAATTTTGGACCTTCGAAAAATGTTTCCGTTGTGGATTTTGTGACGTGAGCGGTTCAGACGGTTTAATTTTAATTCAGAGTTTGATATTATAAAAAATTATCTTCTAATATTAGCTAAATCAAGTGATTTCTTTTCTAGCCTAGCAAATAAATCAATTCCAGACATAAAAGCATGTGGAAAAAAATTAAATCATGTTTTTTTAAGCATTACCACAAATGTATTTATCAACTTTGATTGATGTAACTTTTAATTTAATTTTCAGGCCAATTAGATTTCTTAGACGCGGTTTAAAATACTTGTGATTTCCGTGGTACTTTTGTCTTTTGGTATGGCCTGATAAGGACTCACCACGCTATTTTGGTTTGGTTTGGTTTGGTTTGATTTGGTTTGGTTTGGTCTGGTTTGGTTTGGTTTGGTTGCCTGGTTACATGTTTGCAACATTTTGCTATTTCTGCATATATTCTAACTTTTTCCGGTTGGAAGTTGGCCTTTCAAGCAATTTGATTATATCTTTGATTAAACGTAAATTAATTAAATTTTATAAAATTAATCCACATTTTTATTCACTAAATTTTTTGAAAATTTAAATGCGAATTTATGTTCATTATTACAACGAAATTTTGTATCGGATTCAAATTATGTTTCATATTTTGATTAAAATGTCCAAAATTATAAAATGCACAATACAAATAAATATAATTATTTCATTTTAAAAACTAACATATTGAATAGTATAATAAATTAATTTATAAGAACTAATGTATTTTTAAGTTACACTTTAAAACAACTAAATTCATATACAAATATTATAATAATTTCTTAATGTGTTATTCATAAATTTCGAATTCATAGTAATTTCATACACGGATTCAATAATAATGCCGATCATTAAAATCCATATTATGATCAATTAAATTATGAGACAATCTTTTATTATCCACATGCAAATCCGTTTATGCGTATTCTAATTGGATAATCCAATTTTGGATGTTGCAAAGCATAAATTATGCCAACTAAAAATGTTTATAACACAAATTAGTTCAAAGAACATATATCTGAAAATGAAGAAAATAAAAGACGTGTCACGACGTGATAACAAATAAATAATTTTCAAATTTAAGAATAAAATTATAAATATAATCTTGAAATTAAGTTTTAAATTACATAAAAATTAATATATGATCTATCTAAATTATTAAAAATAAGAGTAATTATAATCCCTCCGATAGACGTCCCCTCTCGCGCCCCTATTAGAAAAAAAAAATCATTCGCAACTTCTTCCTCTCGCTTCTGCATCTTCTCCCTATCATCTCTAGTTGCTGCTCTCTGCTCGTCCTCTCGCTCTCCCGCTCACCTCTTCTCTCCACTTCTGTTGATCTCTTCTCACCTCTTCTCTCCTCTCTCTCTTCTCCACTTTCTGTCTGCCTCGATCTCTGAACCTTCAAACTGTATTGTCTTCTCATCTTTCATCTTCACTGTCTTCTTTCTCTCTCACTTCTTCCAAATCTGTCAAGTCTCTCACTAGATTTTAAAATAAATTTCTATATTAAAATATGCAAGTCTTTATGTTAGAACAAGCAAAACATTATCAGAACTTGCAAATATTTATATTTAGAACAAATAAGTTTCTATATTATAACATGAAAGTTTTTATATTAGAACAAAAAAGTCTATATATTATATATATTATAATAAGAAAGTCTTTATATTGAAACTCACAAATTTCTAAGCTACAAACTGGAAGTCTTTATATTAGAATATGCTAGTCTTAATAGTAAAAATCGCAAGTCTTTATATTATAACAAGCAAGTATTTTTATATTGAATGCTGCAAGTCTCAATTATTTGGAACTTGTGAGTATTTATATTGAAAAAATTATAATATAAAAACTTTAGTTCTAAATATAAAGACGTGCAGGAGAACAAAACGCTACAAGAACGGAGTGGACAAAATGGATAAAGCAGACAAAGCGAACAAAGCAGAGCGAAATAGGAGCGGAAGCTGAGCGCTATTTTTTTGTCTTCTAGCGGGGGGAGAGGAGGCGTTAAGAAGGTTGTTAACAGCTCCCTAAAAATAAATATGTATTACACATTCAACTTTTATAATATTTAAGGTTATTAATTATTATAATTGCCAAGTTAAAAAGAAAAATAGATAGATTTATCATTTAGACGTCTTAAATAGATAGACAAAATCAACGGACATTATTTAGATGAAGGACCAATATCACTAATTGAAGAAATTATGCTTATTGTTTTGGAAGCGTCATTAAAGGTGATGTATATCAGTATATGAGTACATTTTTTAATGTCAAACTTTGATATTTCTATACTAATAGTCTCTGGTTAAATACAGGCATACAGCAAAGGTACATACAATTCAGACGGCGTCTTACTGCCGTTAAAAGAGAAAAACGGAAGGAACAAGGAAGCAACCAACAAATATGTTGTTCCCCATTTCCACAAAAGAGAAAACAAAGGAGAAAAGAAACATTATTTTTTGTAAAGGTAGACCATGAGAAGATCTTCCACACATTTTTGTCACGTTTGCAATGCTCAGAGAATCTGGGATGAAAGAACTTGTTGCCTAGAATATGCTTTTGTTGTTTCAAACTTTCAACACAATTGTAAGCTAGATATTTCTAGCATGAATTCAACTTTTACAGTATATTTTATCAAGAAATATCATTCAAATTAAAAATATTTAAAGTTGTAAATGTGTTAAAAAAATATATATTTTTTACCTCTGTTAATTGAGTCCATTTGAAAAACATTTAGTTTTACAAACAATTTAAAATTCTTATGATGAAATTTCAGTGGCTTTCATGATGGATCAATAAAATATCAATCTATTAAAAATTGATACATGTTATATCTAAATAGTTAGAAACATGTTTGCAATTTATCTTTTTCTTTTTTTAATTTATGCTTTCATTGTGTCGATAAATCTACATCATTCAACAAAAAATAATAAATGGTGCAAACAGTCTAATAGTCTAGTGGTTAAATTATGGATTCATGCCTCCGTAAGCACAAAATTTTAATCTCGTTAAGAGACATTTGGTAATAGATGATGGAACTTCGGGTAGCCTTACATGTCCAAAAAAAAAAAGAAACAATAATGCATAAAAATGATGTGCTTGTTGAATGATATAGATTTAAAGACACAATAAAAATACAAAAAAGTGAAAGCATTTGAACCATGCCAAAAAGTGTACCACAAAAATTGATAGCATCATACTTCAGAATTCTAGGTCAATGATCGATTTAGAAATAAAGCATTCAACATTCAAATGTTCAATGCAACATTTAGAAACATGCAACAAAAATTAAAAAAAAACTCAAACATCCAAGTTTGACTGGAAAAAAAATCATTCAAGTACATATACTACTATATAATACTGGGTTTAATGGTATATCTGGCAATTTTTTACCAAGAGAAATATACAAATTATTATAATAAAAATAGAAATGGCTAAACTAATATATATTTAGAAATATTGAACATATATTTCAGGGAATATTTGAAAAGAACAATTGTATTACATGAAAATTTTATGTTTTAAAAGAGAGAAATATTATAAAATAGAAAAAAAAACATCTAAACCATTTAAAACATGCATCTCTGTACTAGTACTAGTGAAAATTATATTTATATATTTTGCATAAAAAAAAATCTTAGCATGTCAATGTATTATTATGATATGAAACAAGCGAATTATTTTGTACCTAAAAATTGAAGAATGATAACTGCTTTTTCACTTTATCGATATTTCGCATATGTTTGAACATTCATAAAAAAGTGTTTATATGTTTATCAAAAAGTATTATACTAAACTGTAAAAAATATTTACACAAATTATTATTAGAACTAAATTTTTTTGAAAATTATATTTTTAATTTGTCAGGAAAGTTCTAACCTGAGGTGCAAAAATAATTTCACAAAAAATTATGTTGTATGTAGTTTGTCAATTTGACAAATTCATTATAATTAGGACATAACAAAAAGGATTATTTTTAGCCACTGGATGGAATATTGAATTTATTGATTCACAAAAGTAATGGCAAAAAAAAAAATTTATATTCTTCTAAACTTTTCGAATTGTAAAAATATTTATTTGATTTTGATGTAACAATTCAGAAAAGTAGCTAGGTTTATTTTAAAATGTACTAAATAAAATTCATTACTAATTACTGATTGTTTTTCTACGATTTCTTTTCTTAATTTGCAGATTTTGATAGTGAAGAAAAAGAAATGTATTCCTGATATTTATTGTGCTATTAGAAAAATGTACAACCAACAGTTAATTAGGTTAATTAGGTTTATTGTGCACGTGCAATGTATGATATGTGTAATATATTTAATTAAATAGTTCTTTTAAAAAATAGTTATTTGAGATTAATTTCACTGGTTGAGATCTAAGTTTTTGACCTTGAATTCCTGCTAACTACTTATATAATTATTTAAGATTTAATTTCACTGAGATGAAATTAAAGTTTTTGACATTGAAATCCTGCTTGAAATTTATATATATATATATATAATAATTTGCTTTTCAACTTTGTCTACTGTCCGTTTTTATTAAGCCCGTGGAAAGATTTGACAAATTTATTACCATAAAATTGGCAATTACTTTTTCTTTTAGCAATTTGCAACTGGATGTGTGGCCTTTCATATGACCAAATCTATTCATGTGAGAATTTTTACGCAAGGAAAAGCAGCAACCATTTGAATTTAAGATATTCTGTGACATCCTTGGAATCCAACTTGGTGCATGTTGCATTTCGTCATCTTGAATATATATATATATAGGGATAGGCTATCGTGCATTATAGTGTCAAGGTTTTTATGGCATTAGACTCTTTTTTACCGTTGGATTTAAACTTTCTAGTCATTCATTTGGGTGTCTTCTTAATATTACGAACGTAATGGTACTAATTCCCCCCTCTGGGTACTTTTCCCTCTTTATCGCCTATACTGAGTACACGTCTCCCAAACTTCTAGCTTTTCGGGTTCAATTTTTATATCCCTTCGATTTTTTTTTTCTATGACCGCTGCTCTGACTAGATTGTCGTTTTTATTTCTACAATCTTTGGCAAAGTGACCTTCTTCACCACAGATAAAGCATTTACACTTTCTAACCCTATCCGAATGTTTTCGCTTGAAAACCCTTACATGTGAATCATGGGGTTTTCCTTTATAGTTTTTGGCTTTTCTCAATCCATACTTCTTTCTGTTATTCTGGTAGTAACCAGGAATGAGTATTTTACTACAAATTGTTAAGTCCTTTAGACTTCGTTGTAATGCAGCCTTCTTACACATTTCGGCTAGATATTGATAGGAGAAGTGTATCCGGGGAATTACCCCAATTGTGTTGCCAGGGAATTTCTTTTTGAAAGCTTCTTCAAGTTCCTTCCCTATAAGTGGCGGCATTTTCCTAAAGAACTTCTCAGATAATTCGGGAGATAAGTAAATCCTCCCCGATTTTGCCGCTAGAACTTTGAAATCATTCATGTAAAGAAATAAGTCCTTTACATGTTCGCATGATAATCTCTCAAGGTCTTGATACGCGCGATCATGCTCATCTGTAGTCCCTTGGTATGGATCTTCTAATATCAGGACTCTTCTTATTTGTGAAATAACGTTCTGTGTATCATCAGCTATGGCCTCTAAGTTTAAGTATTCAGTCTCAAATGTCATACGCCATTGTATCCAGATCTTCTTCTCAACTTCACCTAATAAGTTCTTGATGAATTGTACTTTTGTTTTGTTACTATCAAAGTTTCGCTCACTTATTAGATTTAGAGTTATGGATTCCCATCTGGATATCACATCGTTGTATAGACCAATGTCTTCTGGTAAAACTAACATTGCGCCTTGTTCTTGCATTGCTGTGGGCAAGTTCCACTGTTCATTTTGATGTCTCCCGATACCTCCGGGTAAGCCTCTGGGTCTTTGCGTATAACCTCCACTACCTCCTGCTTCATGATCATTTCTAAGGCCTCCTGGTGGATAATTTCTTAATCCCATAGTTGGCTGAGGTGGTATGTTGTAATTGGAAGTTATTGAGGATGATAAAGTTTTGTGTTGTGTGGTAGGTTTATCAAGGAATTGTTTTAGGATTGGATAATCAGTTTCCGGTTCTTGGCCTAAAACATATACTGTTTCTGTTTTAAACTCGTCGTTATTCCCACCACCTTTCGCGAAAGGATTTACGAAATCCTCTTCATTATTTTCATCTTGGTCCCATATAGGTTCATTATCCCATATAGGTCTTTCATCCTTTGGTTCGTCTTTTATATCTTCAGCTAGATTGGCCGTTAGCTTGATAGACTCCCAATATGTGTCTTCTTCCTCGTCGTTTTCTTCATCGTCTGACACGTTAACAAATAGTACTAGGGCAATCTCTTGAGTAATTTCATCATCAGATAATTGTTCTTCATCTTTTGCACCAACTGATGGTTCTTCATTTGGCTTTGTAGCAGAATAATTCTTGAATCTTAACAGTACTGAACTGTCTGATCGTGTACGAATAACAGCCTCTTGAGAGTGTTGTACCTCTGCTACACTAGGTGGTCTGATAACCTATTGTAAACCCCGTAAACTTTCAGTTGTGTGTGATTGACCGGGGATTGCCTGGACACCTCTACTAGCTAAATAGTCAGATACCCTTTGTACGTTATATCTGAAACTAGTGTAACTAGTATTTGATAATCTACCAATCAGTGATCTTGTTAACAGCAAATTGCTTTCGCCTGCTTGCCAATTCTCATACCCATGAGTTTGGACAACTAATTGGATATGGTTAAAGAAATCTGCTATACTAAGCATGATATTGGGTGCAAGATAAGCCAATTGGGTACCGGCTGTTAGGTCCATTTCCATTGTGCCAATAATTGACCTGTCATCTGCCCATCTGGTGTCTCGGATAGCAACCAGTGCGTCGACACCTGCGTTTCTGGGATGTAAAGTGTACAGCCTAATCATAATTAACCCAATGTTCAAATGTTGGAGGCCCGACCTACGAATTTCTTCATAGCTTTGTTGTGTGATGAATGGCAACTCCAACTGTTGTCCACCCGTTGTCAGTATTCTTTGGTCAGAATAATGCTGATAAACCCGATGTTGTGTAGCTGTCCAGCCATCTTGATACAACGTTTCTGCTGGAACAGATTGCGCTCTTCTAAACTGAGATATGTCTAATTCTACGTCCGGGTTTAGTTGTGACTCTAGACTCCTGTTATACCCGATTTGTCGTCTTCCGGGTAATCTTCTTGAGATTTCCTGACGTAATCTATGACCACGTCTATAGTTTCTTATTTGATCATCTATTGTTGGAGTCTGGTTTTCATTACGGCTGTTCTGTTCACGATTAGATATAGACGGCCGTGGTTCCGTAATGGTTTCCGTACGTGTTCGGTTCATTTTTAAGAAGACGAGGACTTCTTCTTCTCTTCTTCAAATATTTTACGTGGATCTTTGAACACGAAAAACGGTACTTCCTTCTTTTTAGGTCTAGGGACTGGTTCTCCTAGACTTAGCTTATTTAAACTCTTTTGTAGATCTTCGATTGTATTTGTGATATCAGATTTTGTCCCAGCTGACGCTTGTTCAGCTACAACTTTTCTGATATTATGGATGGTTTCTTTACAATCTTCAATTCCTTCGCTTATCTTAACCAAGAGTTGTATTATTGTGTTATTTTGCTTGATTATTGTTGATGTGCCTTTTGTTGCTTCAGTTGGTTTCACAAAACCAACCGCGGGTTCTTCAATTGATTCGGTTGCTTTTAACGCTTCCAAGTAGTTTGTGCTCTTTTGTGTTATTCTCCAGTCGCTCATGTATTAAAATTTGGTTAAGTATGTGTTTTACTGACTTTCAATTTCAAGTTTTCTAGGTCCACAGTTCAGGATAGGTCATATTTTTACAAATTGAAATTTTTACATAATACTCAAAAAGTACGAATCTTAAAACAAGGGATACACATCTAATGGTTCAGTTTTCCCAGTGCCAAAAGTCCTTTGGCATCATGGTGCACCATAGCATTTCTCTCTCTATATATATATGTATATATATATATATATATAGAGTTGTGCTAAAATACTTTATAAAGCACCAACATGCATATACTTTAGGCTCGTATCTCGAGATATAAAGTGCAAACAATCGATCAAGACCGTTGAAAATATTCTTCATACTAACAAAAATTTGGAGAACAAATTTTACATTTTTAAAATTTTTTTTACTATTTTATCGGATGGATGCAAAGTTGGTTAAATTGAAGGTCTGTAAATTGTTAGATTAATGAACTTTCCACCTACCCGATAAAATAGTAAAAAAATTTCAAAAAATGTAAAATTTGGTCTCCAAGTTTTTGTTAGTATGAAGAATATTTTCAACGGTCTTGATCGGTTGTTTGCACTTTATATCTCGAGATACAAGCCTAAAGTATATGCATGTTGGTGCTTTATAAAGTATTTTAGCACAACTCTATATATATATATATATATATATATATGTATATATGTATATATATATATATATGAGAAGGGATCCGTATCCGTAGCCTCCTCTTTCTAGCTTTCAGTAGCCTCTGCCATCAAAATCAATGAAAATGATCGATCTAGATCGTTCAAAATATTTTCATACTAATGTAGACTTGCAAACCAATTTTTACATTTTTTTGAATTTTTTTACTATTTTATCGGAGAGGTTGAAAATTTATTTATCTAACGATCTACAGACATCTAATTTTCAACTCATCCGATAAAATAGTAAAAAAGTTCAAAAAAATGTAAAAGTTGGTCTTCAAGTCTATATTAGTAGGAAGAATGTTTTCAACAGTCCGAATCGACTATTTTCATTTGTTTTGATGACGGTGGTTGTTGGAGGCTACAAAAAAGAAGAGGCTACGGATCTCTTCTCTATATCTATATATGTTATTTCAACTAATTAATTTACTTAAATTTGGTATTTATTTAACGGTTTTTATATTGCACAAACAACACGGTGTTGCGCAATACGTGATTCATTTCTTTATTTACAAGGATGCCAATATGCCATGGCCAATATCATATATCACATGATGTGTGACTACCGATTAAATTGATGAAAGCACATTTATATTATTCTAATGGTTATCGCATAATTATTGATGGTTAAATGCCATATAAATAGGAAGATGTCATGGGCTCATGGCTGATGATATATCATATATCATCCAATTATTGATGTTAAATAAAATATATATGCATGCATGTACATAAAGATAAGTGGGGGTATCACTTGATATATTTCAAATAAAAAATAATTGAAACAAAAGTTCGTATAAATATTCTCAAATTTAAATATTGATTGTGTTTCCAATTTTTATGCAATTTTGATGATCATCCATTATTTAAATAACAACTAAATTGCTTTTTTTGTTTGAGAAACAACAACTAAGTTACTTGATATTGGATATCTACAAAGTTTTTGCTATTTTATATTTTTTGCATTTATTTAAAAATTTGTTATTAAGATTGTAAATAAATCATTATCAATTGTGTCCTTTTCTATAAATAATATACACGTATGCAAACAAAGGTTTACATGCCTTCTTTTTTATGCTTTCACTACATCTCCGTTTAAATATTTAAACAATTTACAATCTAAAACTCAAATTTGTAAATATTTGTTTTGTAATCGATCTATTTTTGTTTATTAAAGATTTAAATCTATTTTTTATTAAAGAATTAAATTATAGAAGAACATAGCTATATATAAACTTTGAAAATGAAATCAATTAATCATCCTCAATATACAGAACCCAATTACACAAATCAATTAACTTCTTCCATGCATATATATATATATATATATATATATATATATATATATATAAAGTTTTGAATTAGTCTAGAAAATGCTTTTATTTGTTGGTAGATTTGAACATGTGGGCACATATAAATATTTTACAATTCTTTTACTAAATGCACCAAATTAAGTTCAAACCTAAGACTGTTATTTTGGCAGCAATATTTGACAATTGAAATTGGTAGTTATATTCAATTTGCTTATCAATCAACCGCTTATATATATGTAGAGTATTCCCTATTGGAAGTCAAAGAATCAAATTTTAAAAAAGCTGACCGTTTTTGGCAAGAGAAGAATATTAATAGTGCAAACTGTCTATTTATCAAATTGTTCGACATACAAGTACACAACCATTAATTTAAATTGATAATATTATTATATCCAAATATCAACATATAATAAAACATATCTGTGTCATCCTTTTAATTTTGAGTATTAATCTATCTACTGTCATATAATTATTTTTAAAGGTATAAGCCCTCTGGTGGCATCAATGGGGAAAGAAAAATAGACTACAAAAAAAAAAAAAAGAGACGGAGAAAAAAAGATGAAGATGTGTAGTTAAAAATAAATAAGGTGTAGAAAAGCATATACCGAGCATACCGGAAGTTTTCTCACCAAAAAAAATTAAATAAAATGCAAGAAAAAAGAAACACCTCGTGAAGGTTGAAGCTGATGGAGAAGAGAATATGAATTTGCAATGTGCTTATGTTGTTCCTCAAAGCATCTCCATCT
>CAXKVX010003225.1:0-21366 GCA_964058865.1 Eleocharis quinqueflora
TGCTAAATCAAGAGCTTCTAACAAGAATTTATTATTTGGAATAGCCCTTACCTTCAAGTTCCAACTTAGAACTGGGAACTTGTGTTGAAGGTGAGTCTGAATTAATGTGAATCGCACCTAAACCTAATTCATCTATCAACACAAGGCTGTTTTTCAGTGTATCTAGAATTTAAAACTTGACTTGCTTATAAACATATGCTAAAATTCAGGGAGAGCTTTATAATTGAACCTTTTGCCATATTTTACAAAAAGGGAGAGAAATATAATTGATGTGCAACATATGTTGTGCACATCACATATGGTTTTGCAAATTGCCAAAATGGGGAGTTCGTTGGATTAAACTCAACTCTTGTTTTACAATTTGCAAAACACATCAGTACTAACCTTGTGCAATTGAGTTTTGTTGAGATGCAGGTTAACACAGGTACACAATAGAGATGCAAAGGCTCGAATATGCATATACAAGTCAAGACATACTCAAATACATCAAGAGTAAGCATATTGGATATTTTTAGAGCCATGCATTACCATAACCCATGCTCAACCCGTCACAACGGGTGCCCAACCCATCATAACAGGTGCTCAACCCGTCACAACAGGTTCAATAGGAGAAGAGCTTGAGCAAAGAGGATTTTCCAGAGCCATGCGTTGCTGTAACGCATCAAAGACCCGTCACAATGGGTTCCCAACCCGCCATAACGGGTCCCCAACCCGCCATAACGGGTCCCCAACCCATCACAACAGGTTAGTGCTCAAGATGACCCAGAAGTCAGTGGAAGAAGCACAGAAGGGCATTTTTGGAAAGGTGCCAACCCGTTATAACGGGTTTTGTAACGCGTTACACAATTTTTTAACGCATGAGGCAAAAATCAAGACTTCAAGATGTGCTCAACCTATATATACCTTGGGAATACGAACCTAGAAGACATCTAAACCACCCAAGCTTTGGAGCTTTCAATTGAGCACCAAAAAGAGCATTAGAGCCTTCTCCTACAGCTACCTAAACTGAGAGACTTATGATAGCTACAATCATCTAATTGTCGATCTGAGAACATTCTTTCTTGCTAGTTTTTAGCATTTGATGCACTACATTTGTATTGTCAAGAGTACATCATTGTCTTTGATTGTGTAATCAATCAGATCTTTTACCTTGTAGAGTGGTGTAGCATAGGTTTAGGTATCTAAGATTAGTTTGCTTATTGAGAAGAAATCAAAGATAGGTTCTCCAATTGTAAAGAACACTTATTGCTTAGTGGAATCAGCCCCGGAATGAAGTTTTGGTTTCGGGAGTCTCGTGAATGTAGGCCTAATTTGTTTGAATGCCGAATCATGTTATATTGCGTGTTCTTGTATTCTCTTGATCACTCTTACTCTTTACTCGCTATATTTACTATTCTTGCACTTTGTTATTTTGATTTGCTCAATTTCTCTTAGTACTTGTTTGCTGAAATTTTTAGATAGGTGATTAAGGTCTAAAAGCTTGAATTGTAATTACTGTAAACGTTTTCGCACTAACACTTGACCTTAGTCTCCCCCTATCAATTCTAACAGTATAAACCTACAACTCACCCAAACTTAATTATGCAAGGTTAGTACTAATTTATTTTGCAAAATTGTCAAACAAGAGATGAGTTTAATCCAACAACCTCTCTCTTTTGGCAATTTGAAAAATCATATGTGAAGTGCATAACATAAGATGCACATCACTATATTTCTCCTCTTTTTGCAAAGTATGACAAAATACTCAATCCAAATGCTTTCCCTTGAATTTTAGCATTTATTTATAATCAAGTCAATATCTAAATTTGCTCCCTGATAATGATATAAGTTTTACATTTGAAGCACAAGTTATCATTTTCAATTAAGATTTGCAATTTCAAGTATATAGAAAGGAGCAATATCAAGAGAAATAACCTGAGATGAAAGCAATCATTTCATTAATAAAGAAAATGCATACAAGATATGATAATTGATCTTCATACTAGACATGACATGAGACAACAAACTTCATCTAATAGAGATTTTATTGAAGCATAGCAAATTTAAATTTTATCCTAATTTTTGTTTATTTTTCTTCACTGCTCTCTTCTATATCTTTTTCTTTCCCGAATATTTGTGGATTCCAAGGAGTTGGAATTGTAGGATTTGCTTCATCCTTGTCATCAAGCATTGCAATCATGGATATGTGATATATTTGTTGATAGAGGTGTTGAATGCCTTCCATAATGATTGGCAAGGAGCTTGGATTAGGTTTTGGATTTGTTCTTTGAGGAGCATGTTCACACCTTGAGTTGGAATCATTTTCAGATTTCTCTCCTTGTTCAAGTTGTATCAATGCTTGGTTGGCCTTATATCTCATCTTTGTCACCAATTTTGTAGTCTTTGATGAATTTGGTAGAGCCATTAGGAGAATTAGGGCAAGAATTGCTGAAAAAGCCATTTTGGTTTCGAAGAAGAAGCTTAGGTGGTTTTAGACTCTTTTGAGTGAATATTCTCTGAAGACTACTAGAATATGGAAGAGATTTTGTTTAGAGGTTTGAGATGGTGAATAATATAGATAAGGAAGGATTTAAATAGCTTTCAGAGGCCTTTCGTTATAGAAACCCATTACAACGGGTTTCCAGCCATTGTAGCGGGTTTACTTCCTTCTTCATAATGCAAGTTGTATTTATGTCATCAATGGCTAGTATTAATTGCTACAACGGCTAGAGTTTTCAAATATTAACCCATTATAACGAGTTCCCAGCCGTTATAATGCGTCCTTGACCCGTTGTCACAGGTTCCATAACGCGAGCACTTATTTTTGCATTTAATTGTGATTTAATTTGCTGCTATGCTCCAAATTTGATCTTTGATATTTATAGGGCTCAGTTCAGCTGTCATGTGATGTTTAACTCATGCAAATGCTCAATATTAGTTATGATTTAGATAAAAAGATCAACCAAGATTACAAAACATATGATTCAATCAAATGGGCAGTAAATCATATATTTTGCTACATGACTCTCCCTCGATATCATATAAAAAAGAAAATCAAATTGGGGGAGTCTAGTGACTCTCTAGACAATTGGTTTGGTACCACTTCTGCTTGGAGGATCAATTGGTTCCAAAATCTTTCCTTTTCTAAAATGACAAATGTTGAATTAAACTTATCTCTTGTTTGACAATTTGCTAAACAATTAAAGTACTAACCTTGCACATGAGTTTTGGTGAAGATGCAGGTTAAAATAGGCGCATACCAATGTAAAACATGCTCAAACATGTCCTGGACAAGTCAAGACATGCTCATGTCATCAAGGGAAGGCTTCAATGTGCAAAACATAGCACAACATTACCATAACGTTTCAAGACTCGTTATAATGAGTCACCAATTCGTTATAACGAGTGCCCAAGGCGTCATAACGCCTCAGGAGGAGAGAGAAGAAGCATGAAGTTGGAGATTCCCGAAGGCAGCGTTGATGTAACGCTTGAGGAAAGCGTCACAACGAGTCACCACCTGTTATAACGAGTGACCAAAGCGTTATAACGAGTTTCTAAAGAGTTGGCCCATAAGATAGCCACACATGGGCAAATATAGAAGAAGCCCAAGGCGTTATAACGCCTTGCTCAAGGCATTATGGAGATGTTGTAACACCAGGAAGGATTTTGAAGGCTCTAAGATCCCAAGAAGTGCCCAACCTATATAAATGATGTAGAAACGAACTAGCAGACTATCAAATCATTCCCATAAATTTTCAAGCATCAAATTGAGCACAACAAATAGCCTAATTCAAGTCTCCCCCAACTACCTAACCTAGAGAGCAATTAGGATAGCTACTATTCTCTTATTGTCTATTCGAGAACAAACCCTTAGCTAGTTTTTAGCCTTTAGTGCATCACATTTGTGTTGTCAAGTTGTGCATTCTTGTCCTTGATTGTGTTGTCAATCGGACATTTTTACCGTGTATTGTGGTGTTGTCCTATACATTGGTCTAGGAGAAGAAGATTGACTTGCTTGTGTAGAAGAAGTCAAAGATCGACTCCGCACTTTGTAAAGAACACTCGTTTTATAGTGAAATCGGCCCGAAAGGAATATTTAGTTATGGAAGACCCGTGGATGTAGGCCTAAGTTGATTGATAGATCAAACCACATTACATAGCGTGTTCTCTTGTTCTCGATTGCTCTCTCGTTTTATCCAGACCGTTTATTTGTTGTAGCGTATTACTGTGCTACAGCGGATTCGGATCCTATGTCAATAATTTGTTTGTCTTTTATTGTCCCCCCTCTCTCTTGATCGCGTCAGCCTGTAGCTTTGGGCCGGGCCTCTCAACGAACTGCCCTAATCTGCCCGTTTATATCATTCGATCCCATAGATACAAGGATCAAAAGTTTAACCAATCTGAACCGTCCAATACTCCAATCCCAAATGAACTGGTGTTTATTTGGGTGAATCAATGAATTCCGTACTTCATGGAAAAGAGCAGATTCGATAACCTGGTAATCCCTTGCTTAGCACAAGGAAATGTTAATTTCGGGAACAAAAAAGGGATCTCCTCTAGTCCTCTCCCAAATCCGGACAAGATACATTGCAAAATGATCAAGCTTCATTCACAATTTAAAAGTTTACGTAGTTTTACGAGTATTATTGTAATAAATATTTTCTTTTGATAAGCCGAAGGTCATTTTTGTAAATTGACGTAGAATTCTGCGGTGCGAAACGTTGTCGAGATAAAAAGGAGTCATAAAAGGTCTTCCTTACCTTTCGTCGCACTCGATTTGGTTTTGTGGAAGAAAGGAGAAGAGGCAAATCTCTCCTTCCCTTTCTCTCCTCCACCTCTTAATTCAATCGAAATAGAGTAGCAGGAGAAAATTAGCAATAAAATAGGGATCCAAAACCCTTTGATCGGGTTTTACTGATTTAGAAGTTCGAATCGCATCTACGGAGAAAAGTTTTGCGGCGGAGAAAGGTGTATTTTGAGAAATTTTGATCTTTCGGCTGGCGAAAAGTCCAAAGAGCAAGGAAGAAGGAAAGATGGATCAAGGGATGTTAGATGACATAATAAGGAGGCTTTTAGACGTCAGAAATGGGAGGCCTGGAAAGCAGGCCCAGCTGTCAGAGTCTGAGATCAAGCAGCTTTGCGCTGCGTCTAAGGAGATATTCTTGCAACAACCCAATTTGCTCGAGTTGGAGGCACCAATCAAGATCTGCGGTAATAAACAAATCTTTTCTCTAATTTCTCTCTTCTTTGCAATAGGATCTAGGTTTGCCCTAATTTTGGATTTTGGGTGTGGTATACTGTTCAGGATTGGTTTTAAGGGAAAAAACTTGTTTTTTCCTCTCAATCTATTGTTCCAGAAATTTCTTGTTTTCTGATGCATTTTAGACTGCAGTAGTAGGAATTTTAAAATGGAAGTCTTTAGTTACTGACTTGTATGCACATATTTCACCAGTTTGGTGATTATCTATGTTAATGGAGGTGGGCCTTTTTTATCAGGCTGCTATTCATAGTGCTAATCCAAGATACAATTTTTTTTTACCTGTATGGGCAGCATTAATGTGCCTTTCTTGGTGTATTTTTGTCCAACCAGTTTCCTTGTGATTAAACTTTTGGTTCTGACATCAATTATTCTTAATTTAAATGTTTAACTAGTGCCAATTTTTTTTATTGTATTGGTTTTAGTTTGCATCAACTGTGGTTAGCTTTTCATGGTGTGGTCTTTTTTTGTTTAACTGATTGTATAGTCCTTTCCTGTACTACCATAAGCTTTTAGGTGATTAGTGTTCAAGTATGGCGTAATTTGATGGAACTGCATTAATTGACCCTAGGAAGTGATATGAGCATGAGCATTAAGTCCAAGGAGACTTGTAAAAGAAATCAACACAGAAATTAAAAATGATCTTCAATAGCCCAAGATTTCTCAACCCTGGTTCCTATATTTGCAAAGATAAATCCAGTGACATCTCTTAGAGGTTATCGACTCTAAATCTGATGCAATTTACTTCTATTTTCCCATAAAAATTCTATAAATGACCATAAAAAAATGGTTCTCTACAAATATTCAACCATAATTTTGAATCCAGCACACTGAGAAATGCATAATATTATTTTTGTGACAAGTCCTGCTTGTTGCAACGTATTTTTCCACGTACCTAACAATAGTTCTCTCAAACAGGTGATATCCATGGACAATACTCTGATCTGCTGCGGCTGTTCGAGTATGGGGGGTTTCCGCCAGAGGCTAATTACCTGTTCCTGGGTGATTACGTGGACAGGGGGAAGCAGTCATTAGAGACAGTATGTCTGCTTCTGGCGTACAAGATCAAGTACCCTGAAAACTTCTTCCTCCTGCGTGGCAACCATGAATGTGCCTCCATTAACCGCATCTATGGCTTCTATGATGAGTGCAAGCGTCGCTTCAATGTCAAGCTCTGGAAGGTCTTGTATTTCTTATTCGAATTACCATCAGTCATCTTTTCTGCACTTTAATATTTGTTATTTACTTGGGTTTTTAGAAAAAATAAGACAATATTAGACAGAAAGGACGTTAGTTTTATTGACCCTTACATCTAGATGGTTTTAGATTTGGCACATTTGTGATATTGGACTGGTAGCATGGTTTATCGGGACTGCTGAATTACAGAAAAATTATATCCCCCCTCCCCCAATCAACAAATAGTTCTCATGTAAGTCTTACATTGATTCTTTCTGTTAACAGACAATGCAATTTGCAAAATTTTGCATTCATTAGGTAAACTGTATCCAGATTTTATGTTTTATCTTCAGTTCCAAAGGCTTTCTTAACTTGATATTACTCTCTGTGATGCTTAAGTCGAAGCTTTACAACTAGTAAAGCTTTTACTCTTAATTTTGACTACAACCTTTGCTGTTCTTATGATATTGCAAGCAAACATAGTTCATTACTAATACTATAATATTTTTATTTAATGGCAAGTTTATTTCTGAGATATCATTAAGTAATTCATTTTGTTAACAACTACTACAGTCTGGATGATTGAAGTTTAGTGGTTTTATGTAATATGAGTATTATGCTTCATTAATGCAAGCACTTTACCCGAATCATATGTCCATTCAGAAACTAATATTTGCTGCATATGTTTAACAGGTTTTTACCGATTGCTTCAACTGCCTCCCAGTTGCAGCACTTATTGATGACAAGGTGTTGTGCATGCATGGTGGATTATCACCTGACCTAACAAACTTGGACCAGATAAGGAGTCTAGCGCGGCCAACAGATGTGCCTGACCAGGGTTTGCTGTGTGATCTTCTGTGGTCAGACCCGAGCAATGAGGTCCAGGGTTGGGGGATGAATGATCGAGGTGTATCATTTACATTTGGGCCTGATAAGGTCACGGAGTTTCTCCAGAAACACGACTTGGATTTGATATGTCGTGCTCATCAGGTACAATCAGGACAACTTGCTCACTGTTTTGAAACTTCTATCTCTTCTTATGCCTTCCTTGCAAATACCACTCTATGCACTTTTTGCAGATAATTTAATGTTATGCAAATTTGTTTATGTCACCCAAAACATGATTAAATTACTCTCTGGATTTTTGACTTGAGAAAATTGTTTTCTTGAATACTCATAATATACTTTTCTCGACCAGCAAAGCTGTCATGTTATTTCTGTGTGCACACGCTTGTCTTTTATTTTTTGACAAATTTGTTTGATGGAGGAGAAAGCAGATTGTTTAACTTTTGAGTAAAATTTCCATGTAGTTTTTGTTCACCATGGTTTTTCTTCTCCAGAATATGTTAATAAAGTGGGTGATTATGGCGATAGTTGCAAATATTGGACATGCCAACTATTATTTGCAAATGTCTGAAAACTGTTGTATGCTGAACAATTTTATTTATACGCCAGAAAACTTCAACTTTTTCACACGTCTACAAAATGAGAATGTTATCGATAACAATTCAGGTCTCGTGAAATAAACATTATTCTTAGCCCCTAGTCTTGAGTTCTCTAGTTATCCTTATAGCCATATGTTTGTTGGATAATCAAGAGATGTTTCCTTTCTCTGGAAGGGATACCCATTAAAATTTTCAAGCTTCTTAGTGAGCGCCCTGCGACAATACCACATACATGCAAGGACACTTGGGAGGAGGAGGGGGGGGGGGGGGGGGGGGGGTTACAGAACTATTCTTGTACTACAAAATTTAGAAAACCATTATGGGATTTGTCATTTGTATCAAATAGTGTTGGAGAGATAACTGCTCTCTGCGCAAATATTTCTTTTTGTTTGGCTGATTTATACAACTTCCTGTTATGCGGTTGATTTCATTTGATTTATGAGTAATTGTATGGAGGCTTCAGGCCAAGGATTGTATTGACCACAGTACATATCGCTAGCATTGCATCTAATTTGTACTAGTTGGTATCAGTATTGTGTGCTCTTATCATTTTGGCATATCTTGATTGGAATCTCAAAAGGAATCTATGTCTGAATGTAGAACCTCAACTTTTCAGCACAAATATCTGCAAAAAAACCCACACAAAAAGATATGCCAAAATCTTGGCATATTTTGAGACCAAACCAGTACCCAACCATTACAACTCTGATTCGTACTATGTGAGATTCAGTTAGTCCAGTACAGTTAAATCTGAGCACTGCAATTGTTTAGAAGATCTTGGTAAAAAATAAAATAATATTATTTATTGTGATGTTATGTAGGTGGTTGAAGATGGTTATGAGTTCTTTGCTAACAGACAGCTTGTCACAATATTTTCGGCCCCAAATTACTGTGGTGAGTTCGATAATGCTGGTGCCATGATGAGTGTAGACGAGACACTGATGTGCTCCTTCCAAATACTCAAGCCTGCAGTCAAGAAATCAAAATTCTTCTAGTAGCTTCTTAGTTAGACATCCTGTCGGTTGACATCCTTTTCGAGGTAAATCCTTTTCTGGGTAGTGTGGGGTTGTAAATCCTTAGAACTTCTTTCTTATTTTTTAGCAATCTATTCCAATGGTCGTTAACACGTCATTTGTTTCCTTGGTTTTGAAGTTTAAAACTTCTTATTCCTGTCCTTGAAGGCTGCAGTTATTCTTTTCTTTTCTTTTTTTTTTCTTTTTGAATTGGTTGAAGACTTATAAAAGAAAATTTGGTCCCACAATGTCATCTCCAGAAAATGGATTGTCATAATTAAGAAATAAGGAGGTTCTGCAACGATGGGATGTAGGTGTTACAAGTTGCCACAACTTCGTTCGTGCATTAATTTTTCATATTCGAGGCCCAAAATGAACAAAGTCATCTCTGCTCTTAAAGAAAGCTACAAAATTGACTATTATTGGGCATGGAATTAATTTTGGATGTGACACTTGTGTCCGCTTTATTGAAAGCAAATTGTAGCGACCAAAACAATAATGATTAATCTTCAAACACAAAAAGAGAGAATATTTGTTATCATCTCTGAATTTAAGGACATAAATGATAATCATTAAACTTGAGGAACCATTTGTGTACTTCTGCTTTATTCAAATTTAATCCCAATACGTGGTGAATCTATTTTTCAAATGTCGACCCTGCATTTGTTTTGTGGGGATGATTATTTTGGTCCTTTTTTCAATTGATTTAGTAATAACTGACAAACATGGATGCTGACTGTGGCATTATTGGTGCAAATTAATCAATATGAAAGATCCATAATTCCAAAAGAAATATTACACAAAAGAGTGGAGGAAGGTTTATATGTTCATAGCATATTTCAAATGAAGAAAGGATGCATCTTTCTTTAACCCACGGTTCTATATGATTGTCCATATGTCCCATTTAATTACTATTCATCTACCTTGTCCTCAGTTTTGTAAATGAGAATTAGATTTTCTGCAGACTACCCCATACATTTGAGATTTGCATGTTTAGTTGAGATAATGGGTAATTTGGGTGATTGATTGTGTTTAGCAATTCTTCTAGTTTCTAATAAGTCCCATCAATTCTTCCCTAAGCTGGTATAACTCTTGAACTGAAACGACCTGAGCGAATTGAGTTGTTAAAATAGTTATTTTATGTTATAATCAGGAGGGGTGGAGGCAGGATTTCTCAGGATGGGAACTTGCCACCACTGGTTCGAATTATTTGTGAAAATATGCCTGTAGCTTTATACTTGTGTATTATTAAGAATTATAGAAAATTTTCTTTAGTTTCAAAATATTACAAAATTTGTCCATCAACCTCCCTGAAATTTTGCCTCCCCTATATTCTGTCCCTTGCCCTGGTCGCAGTTCATAATTTGACAACATAGTTGAGTTAATAAGAGAAAGCTGGAGTATTTTAATTCCTTGACTTGATATTCCTTCGCTTGAAGGATAATCTGAAAGGTTTATTAGTCTACATGCAAATACATAATATTTGGTGTTATTTAGTATAGATGGAAATACAAGTTATTTGACTGGAAATGTATTGTATTTGCAGAGAGAATAAGGTTTTTTACTTTGGGACTCCCAAGCGGGTGCTTAGGCAAATGTTTGGAAGAATTGGAAGGAAGACTACATGTAGCAAGATCTGAAACGTGTAGTTACACCGTAATTATTTTCTGGAAGGAAAATTCTTGCTGTTATGAAACAATGTACATTAAGTTGTTGGGTCATATTATTGTAACCTATTCGGCAGTAACTGAATTATTTCAACTGATTGCGATTTTGTTCTTTTCTCGTGGTACCTCCTTGAAGGATTAATTTTTATACTTTGCAGTGATGTGCTACTTTAATTGTTACTACCCTCACGTGCTACTAATGTTTCTTTGTTTCAAATTTTATGTTTATATTTATGTGGATAGTTGTTTATTGCAGCTGTGCCCCATGGCCATCTCCTTGGGAAGTTGCATATTCCTTCCTATAGTGTTTCAAATGAAGTAGTACTGAAGATCTCTGGATTAGCCTGATAGTCTCAGAAATTCCTGACAGCTAAGAGATGATATGTATGAGCTTTTACAGTACATATTTTCATCATGCTCGTTAAACTGTTTATTCACTTTGACCAAATTTTGAAGCACTGGTACTTTGGTACAAGACGGTGCTAGTTAGAGCTTTGTTCTAAAAGTAGCTTGCACAGCTAAAGATTGAATCTCTGGAATGTGTTGGTTTCAGTATTATCCCCACCAGCAACTAAAAAGCAGACAATAATAACCCTTTCGATCAGAGATCTTTTCTATGTTTAAGTTGTTGAATTCAAATTAACTCCAAAATCATTGTCTTCTATGCCTGCAAATGCTACAAATCAAGAAATAAAGGTGGTACTTATTGTGTCTTCACCATTGGTCTTGGACACTATTCCTAAAACACAAGTACTTAGTTATACTAGCAGGTGCAGGTATAAAAGTTCAAAATACTTCCATAAAATTACACTGTCTTGCACCATTTCATTGATGGGCAAATGCGAGCGCGATTATCAGACTTTCCCAGAGCAATAGAAAACAGATAATTGCCTATAAAACGGTAATCCCATTGTGGTATCCGTTGGGAAGCACCATTTATTCTGCCATGATTGTTAGGAAACCAGTAAATGGTCCCAGCACAAACACAAATGCACGACCATAGACATGGTGTTGCTTTTGATGTTTTTCTCATGAGCAACAACATTGACAGATAAGAGAAGCATAGAGAAATTTGGCACCAAATTTGGTCAAAAGTGACGTTATTGCAGCCACCATTTAGAAGCATCCAATCGTATGCTCTGGAAATAACCTCCTTGAGTAGAGAGTAACATGTCGTATCTGTCATTTTAAATCACCCCGGAGCTCCACAAACCAGGAAATATCCTGTAAATTTCTCTGGCTCTATCTCGTGCGCATTAAGAAGTAGATAAATATTAAAATAAAATTCGCTGTCAAGAGGTCAAAATGAACTCATGATGTTAGGTGCTTTTTCTGTAAATAAGATGTGTTAGTTAGTCGCCAAGGTAAGAAATATTCAGCAAAGTTTTTCAACTACGTACACAAAAATTAAATACTTTTTTTGGTTAGAGGTAATAGACTAATAATTACATTTCATGTATGTCTTTTCAAACTTCCTCCTATTTTGGTATTCCGTTTGAACTCTTCTATCCTGAATGTTCATATTGTTTACTTCTTTAGAATTCAAATAAGTACACACAAGAATATGTTCAGATTGACATAATTAGTTAGCATTTACATTGTTCAGTAATTATGTACATCATTTTTTATTTATTTAGATTAAATTATTCATATTGTTTGTTGATAGATTTCATATAAGCGTTCATATGAAAATGTTTAGTTTGAAATAATTAAATAGTATTCATATTTTCTTTTGTTATTGTCCAAATTACTTTATTTTTTATTAATACGAATCAACTTAATGAATTTAGATAAGACAAATATCATTTTTCTTAAATTTTTATTTATGTTTTAATAAGTACCCGCTTTATTTCAATTGACATTGCGGTACGATTGTTTATTTTGCTGATCCTAAATAATTGAAATTAAATGTGCTAAATCTTTTTTTTTTTTGAGATAAAGATAGAAGTCAAGCTATCCAAATTTAAATGTCTTTAAGTCTTTCATTCGCGTTTCAAACCTAACTTCCATACAAAGGTCGTTGCTTTTAGTCACTAAACTAAGAGTTGGCTCTTTAAATGTGCTAAATCGATAACATGTTTAAATGTTATTAGCAATTTGGTATCGCAGTACGAACATAATTTGTAAGAAAATATCAATTACAATTTTATGAATGTTATTTGGTTAACTGTGATATGCAAAGAAAATGTGTTTTTACTGTAGACAAGTAATTGAGAAAATATGAAACGGAACGCTGAACCTCTTGACCGGCCATGCATATTGATTTGAGTATCCCCCATCAATCTTTTAAAAAATTAGCTGTAAAAATCGATTAATTGTCTGATTAATCACAGTTTATAGATAAATCATCATGTATAATATATACAGAGGGCATTTCGCAAATAAAAACAATTAGTCGGTCACAAAGCTCGATTAATTGTTTGCCAAACCAGTTAATGACTGTCAAATTCGATTAATCGGTCAATTAATTTGAACAAATTGATCAAAATATAATAAATATGTGTATAATAAATTTTCAAAATGACTAAATATCATGAATTCATAATTTGAAGTTTTTACTTACTTTTAACAAATAAAATTAGTAAATAATATTCTTAAATATGCAAGTACTTTATTTTTATTGAATTACTAATGTTTTTATATATTAAAATATATATGTCAAATCGTCCATGAAAATTCGATTAATTGACCGCGTTATGATTAGTCGCTAGATGTTACCCTATTCGTCGATGAAGCACATTTTTCTTTTAAAAACACCGGCTCCCATAAGAAATAAAAACAAAACCTAATGCTTACCAACTGTTGTAGATTTTACTTATCTGATAAAACATTTAGTTCATGAAATAATGAACACATTTTACAGTTTAATTAAAGTATAAATATTTGTAATCTAAACATGTTACAGAATAGATAGTTAGTGTTGACAAGAAATGCAAAACATTGAATACAGACAAATTTCACAACTTACCAACACAACAAAATCTTGCTAGTATACATCAAGATGACATTGCAATCAAGCTACAAATAAATTGTTCATTATTATTATTATTATTATTATTATTATTATTATTATTATTATTATTATTTAACTTCCTTTAGGGTCTGCTCGAGACACAAAATTGGAAAAAAAGAAGGAAATGAAGAGAAGGAAAGAAAAATTGTTACACTCTGATTTAGAGGATTACAAAATTAATGATTTCGACGGAAAAATTTAATTTCCGAATCTTTTTCTTTCCTTTCTTTCGTTGTAATTCATAAAACAAATAATCATTATTTTTTTTTTATCTTCACTCCCTTCCCTTCCCCTCCAACTTAAGAGTCTCGAGCACATCCTTAATGCATGTAACTAATCAGCAGCTTCCTAAAACCTTTATGCCTAGAATTTACACCATAGTCAATTAGTCATCCTTGTGAAACTGGAAGTTTTGACGATAAACAGTGTAGTGATGTGATGGGCTGTTAATTACTATTACTTAATTGTCATTACCAGGATCCACTGTAAATTAAATTAAAATCACCATTCACCATTAAGAGCATCGACACTCGATAGCAAGTATTATGTTCTTGTCTTTATTTTAGTCGGATATATATCTCAACTCAACGGCCAAAAGTTCTTAAAAAACTGAACAGCCGAAAAGATAATTTATTTTGTTAGTGCAGAATAGAATCATTAGACCCACAGGCCACATGTATGGCTTCTATGGAAGCAGATTTTCTGCCGCGCAGCAGGAATAAACGGGTCAGATTTTTTGTGTTGTAAGTTACGGACGGTCCAGATTTGATTCAGGAGGTTTGATATTATAAAATTTAGCTTGCACGAATGTCGATGCAAATCAAAGATTGAAATTTGCTGCGTAGCATGCACGGTATTTTTGCTACGCGGTAGAAGATCTCATTCCGGCCTCTATATATATTTCCAATTACCAATTCACAAACTCTACTTATCATCTATGTAGGATTATGTATATTATTATAATAATAGGTCGGTAATTACTAGTTAGAAATTAATTAACCCACTCAATAACCCTTGGGAGAGAGAGAAAGTTAGAGCGTGGCTTCTCGTAGCACATTGTGCGGCCGAGACTTTAAAGGGCTTTTTCAACTCATGTTTGTCTGCCTTTTGAGTCAACTATCAAATATTTCCAGCACCTTAAAACCTTACTGTTTAGAATATTCTCATGGAGATACCGTTTTGCTTCCCTATATAAACCTCGTTTCACCTGCTCTGTTTTCAGCACTACTCGAGAGTTCATCCAAAATACCACTTTGCACAATACTACATTACTACTATCAATCTATCATCTTCCCTGTTCTTATCTTACACATCCAAGAATTAAGTTTTGAACAATGGTTGGTACACATGATCATCAGCCCCTCCATGTTTTGAATGCACTAGATGTGGCGAAGACCCAATGGTATCATTTCACGGCGATAATAATTGCCGGAATGGGCTTCTTTACCGATGCATATGATCTCTTTTGCATCTCTCTGGTAACAAAGCTCCTTGGTCGCATATATTACACTGTGCATGGGTCCACAACCCCTGGGATCCTCCCACCAAATGTCTCGGCTGCCGTTAACGGGGTCGCATTTTGCGGTACTCTGTGTGGGCAATTGTTTTTCGGCTGGCTCGGCGACAAGTTGGGTCGGAAGAGAGTTTACGGGATGACTTTGATGTTAATGGTGTTGTGCTCACTGGCGTCTGGCTTATCGTTTGGCCATTCGCCTAAGACAGTAATGGGCACCTTATGTTTATTTCGATTTTGGCTTGGTTTCGGAATTGGTGGTGATTACCCTCTTTCCGCTACCATCATGTCTGAATATGCCAATAAGAAGACACGTGGTGCTTTTATAGCTGCTGTCTTTGCCATGCAGGGTTTTGGCATCCTTGCTGGGGGTTTTGTTGCCATTGTCATCTCATCTATCTTTAAATTACGCTTCCCAGCACCGGCATATGATGTTGACCCTGATGCTTCTGTGCCGCTTCAGGCTGATTATGTCTGGCGCATTATCCTCATGTTTGGCTCAGTCCCTGCTGGAGTGACATACTATTGGCGGTTGAAGATGCCGGAGACTGCCCGATACACTGCTTTGGTGGCTAATAATTCAAAGAAGGCTGCAGCAGACATGTCTAAGGTATTGCAAGTCGAGATTATCGAAGAACATGCCAAGTCTATGGAATCAAAAAATGAAACCCAATACGGTCTGTTTTCTAAAAACTTCCTCCGCCGCCATGGGAAGCACCTGCTCGGAACAACAATGACATGGCTCCTCCTTGACATTGCCTTCTATTCGCAAAATCTCTTCCAAAAGGATATATTTAGTGCCATTGGCTGGATTCCGAAACCGAAAACCATGAGCGCGCTTGACGAGCTGTATAAAATTGCCCGTGCACAGACCTTGATCGCTCTTTGCGGTACTGTGCCAGGGTACTGGTTTACTGTTGGTTTGATAGATATAATTGGTCGATTCTGGATCCAACTGGTTGGGTTCTTCATGATGTCAGCATTCATGCTTGGGCTTGCCATCCCATATCATCACTGGACCACATCAGGAAATCACGTTGGATTTGTTGTTATGTATGCATTCACCTTCTTCTTTGCCAACTTTGGACCCAATTGTACCACCTTCATTGTGCCTGCAGAGATTTTCCCTGCCCGGCTTCGATCGACCTGTCATGGCATATCCGCGGCCTCTGGCAAGGTTGGAGCCATCATTGGATCATTTGGGTTCCTTTACTTGGCGCAGAATCCAGACCCGACCAAGACAGACCATGGATATCCTCCCGGTATTGGTGTGAGAAATTCTCTCTTCCTACTTGCTGTGTGCAATATCTTCGGATTTGTATTCACTTTTCTCGTGCCTGAATCTAAAGGAAAATCACTAGAAGAAATTTCTGGCGAGAATGACAGTGACGAAACATCCAATGCGGGATACAATCGGACAATCCCAGTTTAGAGGCTCGGAGCCGAATGGATATTTTGTTAGGCTTTCTGTTCTTTTTATTGTGTTTAGTTATTGCTGTCCTCTGCTGAAAGACAAAAATGTATCTTTCTAGAATTGAGTCCTTGTCATCTCTTATCAATTGGCAGTACATACAGAGTAGGGAGGGACCTAATTAGAGAATGGCAAGGGTATTTCAACTTCAATGTACAATGGTATTTTGAGACATTGTGTAATAAACTTATGTTGTATCAATTTCAAGGGTATTTCAATTCCTTCTCTATGTGATCCATTTCCATCTATTTTCACTTGAAAGATTGTTATAGCTCACAGACTTCATAACTTCATCTGCTGTGCGTTCTATGTTTTCTATCTTGTATGTGTTATTTTCTCCTGTTGTGCATATTAATAATCTGATCATCTGTCACGTAATTTTAGTAAATATATCATTATTCCAAATAAAGCACACAATTCATAGTTCTTAGTCCATACTTCAAAGAACAATCTTTAATTTCTGGCAACTGAAGATATATTCTTTGTGGTATTGTGATGTCACATGCGAAAAGCAACCTGAGATGTGTGTAGAAGAAGTTCGAATGGTGCAATCGTGCATGGTGAGGAAGAATAAAGGTAAGACAGAAAAGTTACAGTTATTAACAAGGGAGCGAGGTATTCTCGTCCTGGCACTTCACCTTTGCTTTTGATTAATTTATTGTGTGACTTCTAAAAATAAACAAAGAATGAATGATCGAATTGCATGTCGACTGAAGACATGCTAAGTTTAATGTCCAGATGAATGATATGTATCGGCTTGAATGGAACCTATGCTTGAAAATTGAAATGCAGAACTGTTGCTGAGTAATGTGCCCTGTGTTCCGGTGCCAAGTTGTTGTATCAATCCCTATGCCACTTCAACAAGGAAATGACAAATCAATTGAAATTGCTTCCCACAATCAAAGTATAACATTTTTTTTATTACGAATAACCATTCATTTCTTTCTATTGAAATTGCTTCTCTGTTTTAATTTGATAGCTCCGTTCGATCTTGATTGCACTTATTATTTATGAAAGTTGGTAATTCTAACGTGAGATCATTTTTTTCAAGTAGTAGGAGCAAGGTCTATTAATTTTCCTTAAAACACATAAAATAATTTAAAGCATGAGGAATTTACAAAGGTTAACAAAGAAAAAACAGGGGTTAAACTAGCCAAAGGGAATACAATGGGAGTTTATCACATATGTTGCGATTACACATTTAATTTGCGTATGCGACAGCCTTGCATGAAGTCCCCCTCAATTGTTCTTCATTTCAACCTGGCTCATTTGATCAGGATGATGAGCAACAAGAAGTTTGATGATGACATGGCTTTTATTCTGAAAATTTTGTTTACTTCTTTCTTTTGGCAAATTTCAGCAACTAACCACAATGTGTAGTACCGCCGACATCTCATGGCCACCTGGAACAATTCGCTCAGGAGACTCGGTCACTCGGAATGCACTCCAGGGGCGCTGTTGGTCAGTGCAAATGTTGCCAGGAGATCGATCCAGATCATTCTTCAGTTGAAACTTGAAAATGGCCGTGTACTATGAAAATTGAAAATATCATACTTAGGTAGGTACCTAACAGCTGCATACTATTCTTACACCGTGATTCAGTCGAATTATTGATATGCAATGCACAATCCATTGTTCTGAATTTACTGCAAAGAGCAAAGGTAGTCAACATCTTTTTAATAAAAGGTTAATGTTAAATTATATGATGGTAGGGGATTAAATAAGAGTGTTATTATTATTATAGATAAATTGGTTATTTTCACGGTTTTGATGATTTTCTGGCAGTAAACACTTTCGGCCATGCCAAACTTCTAAAATAAATGTTGTTACTTAATTCAATATAACACTGCTACGTCTCGATACATGTACCAGTGCAACAGAGGTGCCTAAATTAACCATCTGACGGGATATTCTCGATAAATTTAAACATATCTTTTCTTATTCGGTTCAAACGGCTCCTATTACAATAATGTAAAGAAAGCTCAAAAGATTGACAAGAGGTCTTAAGGAAGGATACTTTATGAGGAATTATACTTGATCCTTTGGTACATGCCTTAATAAACCTTACAGAAGACAGACGCTCTGCTCTAAAAGTAACTCCCTACCCAAGTATTCGATTTCCTGTTTTAGCTTTTCATTAGAAAAGCACTCTAAAAAGCTATGCTCGAACATAATTCTTTATATGTGACATGTTGTGTCGAGGTATACATGCTCAAACCTCTTTCTTATTTTTCTGATTTTTTTTTCCTTTTTGTTTTTTCAAAAACAGAAAACTGTTTCTTCTTTTTTTTTTGTATTTTCTGTTTTGAAAATTCACTTTAGTTTTCAAACATAAGAGGTCGAAAGATATTAATACTAAAGAAACCTCTTGCTAGAACTAACTCTTAATCTAGTAACTAAGAGTAATGATTTCTGTGTGAGAGGTCTTGAATTCGAAATTCGAATGAAGAACTTGAAGATCATTTAAATTTGAATAGTTTGACTCTCATCTTTATCTCAAAAAAAAGAAAGAAAAACTCCTTGCTATAACCTTCGAAATTGCAAAGAGACGCAAAATCTTCTCATAATATTATCTTGTGAAATTTAACGAGTAGCCATGACTTTTTTTGGAAACAAAAATGAGTGTCAAATTATCTAAATTTAAATGAACTTAAGTTCTCCATCAATGTAGAGTATGGAACAGACCTGCCGTAGATGAGGTATACTTAAGAGCTTCCTTCTCGAGCCAAGGCTTGGCGTCGGCACGAAAAGGAAGCTCGATCTCTTCCTTGTACTGAGAAATGCGAGTGATGAATGATGATGAGGGGAAACGGCGGCGGTGATGAGGCGAAGTGCAAGTGAGAGTGTGTTAAACGAAAGAGATTTTTGTTATGTTTGTTAAACGTAATGTAAGGCGCAAATAACTTTGGTTGTGTTCAGTTAAAAGCAACGTAAATGCAAATGGTCACTTTCGTTACGTTTATTTCGCCTTACGTTTAAAATTCTACGAATCTGAAATAATTTAGAGTGCAGAGTAAAAATATGGATATTTTGTAAAGTCTTAAATGCTTTACAGATGGAGATGACTAAGAATTACTTTTGCATTCACATGCACATGGGATAATCTATTCCCTCTCCTTAATTGAATACAACATAAAAGTATTATTTTATGGTCCAAATTTAATCACAATCATTTGTTTTTTGCAAACTCACCTGACTTTGCGAAATTTTATACTTTTAGAATATGTGGATATAAAGTGGATAAGACGTGAATTTTATGAAGAGATTTGTACCGAATCCCATCATATAACAAATTTCTCTTAGTCTATTTGAAGGATGTATGCAACTTTATGTCTTTTTATTTTTACAAATTCGCAAGTTTCATGAGATATTTTTTTTGTAATTTTCAGTTTTTTCCTAATTTTTTTGTTCATGTTGTGCACCGTTAATAACAAGTTAAACGTTAAAAAAATTAAAGTTTTTAATGTTTCTTACGTTTAACTAAACGCAAACGTAAACACAAGAGAATTTTCTTAAACGTGATGTAAGACGCAAGAGAAAATCTTACGCTTTTAAAACGTAACGTAAGACGCAAGAGGGTATTTACGTGATCGTTTCGTGCGTTTGACAACGCTAAACATGGGTATGATACGGGTCGGGTGGAACTATTTTCTTATCCGTACTCGTTTGAAATTATTCTTATCCATACTCTATTTTATTCGTTAAAATTTGACTTATCCTTACTCTAATCTTACCCGTTAAAATTATAGGGTAACGAACGAAAGAAGGACGATACGGGTAATATTAATGTAACATTTTTTTAGTTTTATAAATAAATCATATTTTACATTAATACACCTAAAATTAATATTTTCATAGACACAAGCACAACATGAAAGCAAGTAGAGCATATACATTAACGAAAAAATAATATAAAATGCAAAATATGGAACTAGAGTTATAATTATACGATAAGTTTTTTAAAAGAATAAACGAGAGTCTGGTAACATTAAAAATAATAATTAGTTGGGTGAAATTAATTTTGGTAGATTACAGAAGACAAACATTAATGTTCTATTAAAAATAATAGTTTTATTGAAAGATGTAATTAGATGCTCTCTTAGATAACTTAAATTAATAATAGATTAATTATTATTACATTTAAAAATAGAACATATGTATTTATTTATATTTATATTTATATATATTATTTTATATTTTTTCTATAGGTTAACATGTACGAAATAGCATTTATTCATACCCTTATCTGTTTAGCTAATGAAAAAAAATCTTACTCATATCCATATTCGATAAGCTAACGAAAAAAATTCTCACTCTTACCCGTCTTATCGAATACGATACGATCATCCGGATCGGATAAAAGAGTAAAAGGGTAAAGTAGTTTCGTTGACAACTAGGGGTGTCTAACGTGGAGAACAATCACGAAATCGTTCAGTTTCATTTTCGTTTTGTTTCGTTCACGAAACAAAATTGTATTTCGTTAATCGCTTTGTTTTATAGAAATCATTTTATTCATCATTTCGTTTGTCACGAAACAAACGAAATACAAAATTTCGTAATATTTTTTATAAATTTTAAACGAAATGAAAATTCTCATTTCGTCAACTGTTTCGTTCTTGTTTGTAGGAAACTAAATAAATCATAACTGTTTCGTGGTATTTCTCCGTCATATTTTAAGGGTTTTTCAAATAAAATGAAAAATTAAATAAGCAAGTTGAAGGTTGTTCTGCAAGAATCAAAGGGCTTTCCACCTTCCCTACTCGTCTCCACCGGCATCGGCACTACACGATTGGAAAGCCAATGAGAGAGCCTTCGTAGGTGTTTTGTTTAAA